>JAAXYW010000239.1:0-48663 GCA_036851895.1 Orthonychiurus folsomi
TCCGGGGGTTGGGTTTTTTGGAAAAGTTTGTTGAATGCATATTCTTGAATACATTTCCAAGTATTTCCAGCAACTCTATGTAGACGTGCTACATGTTCAAAAAAATAAAGAGATCCCAAAATCGAGGCCATGAAAAATTTATTTTTTAGGGCACAAAGTGTAGATGTTCGGGGAAATTCCACCAGGTGTGTGTGTCACTTGCATGGGAAGTGAAGGCTAATGGACTTTTGGCCCTGGTACTGAAAACAAACGCTCGTTCGTGACTTCCAGCTCCATAAAAAGTCAATCTGTCTCGATTTACCTTACTTTATATAGACCAAAGCTGTCTAAATCAGAATATCACAGTGGTATGGTGGCGTGCATCGGGAACAAAAGGCAGATCCCGAATTGTATGAAGTTTAACCCCGCCGCGCCGCCGTCGCGCTTCGGTGTCTTTTAATTTGACGCATACAAATGCCCAAAATAATAATTTTCTCTTGTTCATTTCTTGTATTCATCATCCATCTCTCTGGCATCCTCAACCTTGGAATCAAATGTCAAGCTTCCGCCATTCCAATTTTTCATAAATCATAATTGAATTTCCGTGGATATAAATACAAGTTACGGTGGAGTGCAGTTGTCAAAAAGTTGGAGATTCCATTCCCCAGGAAATGAAGGTAATATAATTACGAGTCCATGCGTCACAAAGTCGCATTCATTTCATCCAAAAACTTTTGACTTCCTTTGGGGTTACCAAAAGTCCCTTCCTTCCCTAATGTATATCTGAATTTGTGTACTTGCTAATTTGCATGGAATAAATGCATTCCTTCCAAGGAAATCCTGGTAAGCTTGAAGAGCCTCCACTACTACTAAAAGTCCAACATCAGGGAAAGTAAACTCTTATTGAATTTGAATTGGCCAACATCAAAGTATTGTTGGGTAGTAGAGTGCGGCCGCGGCGGACGCGGCGCGAGCCACTGCCACAGCTGGAATTTAACATCAAAGGACCCGACTCCGTTCCAGAAATAAAATGCATATACCAATTTCCACTTGGCTTCCTCACTTGCACCTGACTATTACCAGGAATGAATCCAAACATTTTTATCACGTGGAGTAATCATCAAAAATTTCTAATCTCGCAGACATTTACAACATGCAAAGTTGCAGGTGAGACTATCACGCACTTACAATGTACTTCCATCAATTTTTGATATAAGGACTCAAAGAAATGCCCAATCACGTGAAATCTTAATAAATACAAAGGACCGGAAATGAATTACCTGGAGAAGAGCCGGCAGGGTTTCAGACTGGTACTCCTTGAGCATAGCATTGGTTCCTCTAAGTTGCTGGACATAAGCATTATGGGCCTCATAGTACTGGGACAATGTGTTACTATTTCCATGCTGGAGATGCAATTGACATGCTTCACAGTACTCTCGATATGCCTGGAAATATCATTCAAATATATTCATGGATTATGGGAAATGTGGCGGAAAACTATGGAAAATCATAACTTACAGTAGATAAAAGTCCTTCCGCTTTGGTTAGCACTGTTTCAAAACTCTCACGGTGGGCAAATATCTTCCGGGATTGGATTTTTCGACAAAATGTTTTCTCCAGAAGTTGACGAGCAACCTTAGGAAAAAAGTGAATTTAGTTAGCCAAGTACTTCTCCATGCAAACCGAAAAAACTTGAGCTATGTATTCTAATCGGATCTCATTTTGAATGGTGTGAGTGACGTTACGATTTTCAAACCGATATGATTTTCAAATCTCACCTGTCTGCCAAGAGATCCTGCGATGTCGGAATGAGCCTGTGAGTCAATCTCAACTTCCTGTAGTAAAGTCTCCCAAACTTGAAAGAGTGTATTATGTGCATGGAGGTCTGTCAAATACATCAAACATTAGAACAACATTTATTACATATTCACTTTTAACATTTTGTGAGATCAGTAATTTATCAAATTGAGATTTAACATTAAATGCGCGCGCCGTTTATTCGTTTTACAATAAACGATCTAGAGCCAATAGTATATAGGTTAAGCGGAAGGATCCTTCGTGTGAAAGGTCCCAATGTGAAATTTGGTTGGAATATGTCATTCCCATACAAATAAATTCCCATAAGAAACCTTGCAATTTACTACCCACAATAGAATATTTAGTTTTTCAGCCCCTCGTAACACACAATATTGCTAGTACTCCTGGCTTGGCTATTCTGTGAATGGGTTGGTGGTCTACATTTTATGGTTCCAGGGGTGTTGTGTCTGCTATCCGTCGGAAGTCATAAATTTATAGTTACACCCAATGACACTACACAGAGTGCAGTAAACAAAACTTTTATCCAAACTTCAAACAGAAAGCCACTACTCTGAATTACCTGGAAATTGCGTATCTAGTTTACTTCCCCCTCTGCTTCCTTTCTGAGTCAGGCCGAGTGATCGAAATATTGAGAAACGTGCCAAAAAAATATTCCTTTCCTTCCATCCACGTGCTTACGTCAAATCCATCAAGTTCATGACCGGAATTGACCTGAATTTTAGTTATCTTTCGTGTTAGGTTGAATTGACACGGCCGTACCGTGTGGACCACATGCTATCAACCCAGCGCACCGCAATCCGTTCCTCATGTACAATACAAATATTAATACTTTCTGAGAATAGGATCCTGGGAGGCTTTCTTGAAGGTAAACAATCTGAGCCGGGCTTAATGCACATACGTACACTTCTTCCCCCTGCATTTTACAACATACTATTTACATTGTGGCTAAGACTGGTTGTAGTTTAACTTGCCAGGCAACTCAAGTCCGAGTGAAATCCATCCACCTACGCAAAATGGGTCGGAACGGAACTCAACCCTGCCAGCTGCACTGGAAAAAGGAAGGCTCACGCGACACGCACGCGGGATTTTTACATTCGCACATGTTGCGTAATATACTTTCCAGGCTCGATTGCAAACTGACAGCGGAAAGAGCCACAGCATGATAAATGCATGCCAAATTCCCTAAGCCACCAAGTGGTTTTTCAAATTGACCATCTGTGTGCTCACTAAAAACACGACAGACGGTGGACGCTATGTTATAAACTAACTGTGTATATGCGGATTTCAAAGCTGCTTAAAATTTTGAAAAATAATTAGCTTGATAAAAGATTACTGTACAAGTTCGCTGTAATTCTACGCTTCTAAGCACTGTTTTTTAGGCATTCAAACTATATCAATTCGTTGTACACTTATTTTTGTGCAAGTTAACATAATATGTACAGATAAGTTAAAAAGCTGTTTGATCATGTGCATTGATTACTTAATGGTTTGCATGTATTTAGCGTTTTCTGCATATTTCACATTTGTAGAAGACGTGCTGTGCTATATTGCAGTGTCTTGCAAAACACTGCAATTTATTGAACAAATACAAATTAAGCATGTAATGCTCATTAAATACCATATCAAAACTTTCATTGTAGAGGCCAGAAAATGCTACAAATTACACGTTTAGCGCATGGAGGGAACATACCCCTAAATAAAGTTGGTACAAATCCCCTGCTGCGTAGTGGAATGCAAACAAAGTAAGTACAATCAGCAGCTCCGTAGTAAAATTGCAAGGCTTTGCCTTGTGGAGGTGGAGGAGGAATGGGAATACATGCATCCGCGCAGAGTGAAAGTTGACTTACCGTTCCTTCCGTATCTCAGCATTTCTTTTACGAAAGTTCTCAACCAAACGTTGTAATTCGACCGCATGTTGCTCATGGAGTTGGGATAATTGCTGAGTGAAGTCCGACACTGCAAAGAAAACAACAGAGCCCAACTTTAAGTCTCATCTCTTTTCCCTCGACTAAACTAGCCCAGCCCAGCCGAAGATGTACAAAAGCCAAAGTGCAATGCAAAAGAGAAAGGCTGCTCCTCAGAATTGTTCTTCAACTTCTACTCATTCAAGAAAACTACTCAAGTTTCCCACTCCCCCATCTACTTACTCATCAGTTTTGATGAGCTTGCCCTCACTACCTTATTTGTCGTCTCATATTTGGTTTTCGTCCCAGGTAATTTTAATTCCCACACCTTACACGTACGACGTCCATAATATTAAATACACGTACGTACAGTACTACGTAGGCGTATTTTTGTGAGTTTTTCCTCATTCCGTAACTGGATGCTTATGTGAATGGATATGCCGAGGCTGGGATTTCAAATTATATGTGTAGAATTGCTTTAATTTACGCCCTGCCCTTTGCACTTCTGTGCTCTGCAGTACGAGCTCACGTTTCTCGTAGAAATAGTGTATGTGTGTGTTAAGTCATGTTCTTAATGTACAGGGCGCTTGGAAAACCTACGACAAAATTCCACGGAGTGTTAAGCTGAGTTTGGCTGAGGATCTGAGTAAGCGAATAGTGAATTACAGAGCTGAGTCCCAAGTTCATAATTTGAGACCTTGCAAGCTCACAGCTGTGGCTCGTAAATAAAGGGAAACTAATGAGGTAGGGTTTCTCCAAAACCTCTAATATGAGCTGAAAGTCAGGATTGTTGATGAATTCAAATAAAAACCGCAAATAATTTTAATAGCTTACATCAATATTTATATTATTATAGTTTACATAACCGAACTGCTGAAAGCCGCCAGAACATATTGCCAACAAAATTAAAATCTTTACTCGGACTCAGAAGAACAAAATACAACAAAAAAACATCTAATTTCACTCAAAGGCTTATTTTGCGCACATTATTCTTTTTCTTGCGGAAGTCAACTTCATCCCAAATAGTGTTCACGGCACTTGCCTTGATAATCATTATTTCACCTTCACCCCAATTTACATTACTGTAAGCTATTCATGTCAACCTTGTTTTTGCTTTTAAGATTACTACAAATTCATTATCCAAAAATTTGAACCTGTGCCTATTCAAATGTATCCATCCCAGTTTAAATACTCATTTATATTATTATCATCATGTCACTTTGTAAACTCCCTGCCTCATGGCAGTGTTCTCCAATTTTTCTCTCGCGAATGAATTCCAGATCCGAAAACTCATCTGTCTTCCACCCACCAAAAGTGAGTTCCTGTGTCACACCAGTTTCAGATCCTTGTGTATGGTCCGGGGTCCATGTCAACTTTGTTCCCTCCCCACCCTCCACAAAACAAGGTGACTGCTTATAGAAACACCAGTTATTTCCCTTGAATAAATTTGGCAATGGGTAGGAAACCCCGGGAGGGGAATTGCCAACTGCTGAAGAGAATAAGCTGTCGCCAACTTTATTCTGACGAAAAGTGTTTTATTGTCATTACTTTCCCACTGGGTGAGTTGTACGTACGTACGTAGGCCACGTACGACCGACATGACTTTGGAATGTGTGCTTTTACTGATTTCAAATAAATTCAAATTTGACGCAAAGCATGTCCTTCCCAACCGATGTGCCAATCCATTGACATGTGTCGAAAGATATTTGGAATCTTTTTGGCAACGCAGATTACACCCGCAATATTGGAAATTCCACGTACGGGACCGGATATTTTATGATTCCAAAATCAGGTTATGGGCCCCTGAGTACAGATGTGGAGGACTGTGCTGCACACATGTCCGCATCTGACTACAAACGTGGACGTGACGTGACCCTTGGATGAGTCATCCTTTTGTGACATTTGCTTGTACAAACAGGAAGGGATCATAAAATTTAAGTAAATATTACAAGGATTTGCAGCCAAGATGGCAAGGGAATTTTTCAACACATGAAATTGAGTATAGATTGAGTAATTGGGTCGAGTTGTTGGTGTTGTGTTAGCTATTAGAGAGATCCGCCTTGTCGTGCCGTGCGGTGCGGGTGTGGTGCCTCCGTGCATGACAACGACCCATTTGGCACGAGTCGGGAATCGGACAAGGACAACTCCAGTTTTAAGTATGAATGGAGTAATTGTCTTAAAATAGTGTGTCATGGGATTTCTTTTTCTAAATCAGCAAAGCATTGACATTTAATGGGAAGGTTGGCAAGGGCAGGGAGTGAGTGAGTCTCGTACTTACCACTTCACATGTTAAATTCCAAGCCATGGCCCCCACTCAAGCGCATAAATTTTTAGCAGAGCTTTGGATCTGATTCAAACGCGGTGTTTCAAGATTTATTCATTTGGAAAATTGTATAATTTGTCTAATCAAATGCATGGGAGTTTTTAATTCCAAGTCTTACGATTATTAAACCCAAAAAGCTTTGCTAGCATAAAAAGTGTTGACGTCATATTTTAAAAGCCAGTAATTTCAGGTGACGCTTAATAATTGCCATATGTTACAATTGATGAGTTTCCAATTACAAATATGTCACTGTCCAAAGACAAAAAAGTTCAAAAAGTCCAGAGACTTAATTTTAAGAATCCAAATTAGCCTGGAGCTCAGCATCTTTCAACCCTAGACCCCCAGCACCTCCCACTTGTCAAGTCACACCACCTTCCATAAAAAAGTGCTATTTTATGCAATGATAGCAACTCGGGTTATTAAAGGACCGATTCCCCCGTCATAGTCAGGATGGCAAGGCAAAAATATTTTCCTTGATTAATATTCACGGAGACCTCTCCTCCATCAAATGCGCCCTGAATTAAAATATCTTTGTGATGAATCGAGGGTTTGTGTTCTGATGGCGTGGCCTGGCCGTGTTTTTACTCCAACTGAAGAAACCGGGAGTTGATCTTATAAATTATTCAATGATTCCTTTCTGGTTCTTTCCTTTTTATAAAAGCTTCAATCCCTCTCTTCCCCCGGCCCTGTTCTGTGGAGGGGCCATCAATATATCCAACACTCATAATGGCATCCTTAGCGCCTTTAGTCGACTGAACGATTTCCCCCCTTTCCACAATTCATTGGGGGAAATGGGTCAACAGTGGACTGGACAACTGGGTTCCTCAACCCTGGAACACTTTGTCAATTTAATCCAGAAATAGTAATGCAATTTGAAGGGAAACACTTTAGGTCACTTGTGAAAACAGAAGCTCCCCTTTGTTGGAAAAGGCTTGGAAAATGGAATGGATGACTGCGTCCTGGATTTATGACGGAAAGGGAATTTTCTCTCCTCTTCATATTTGGTATTCTAATCATTCTCCCTTCAATTCAAATTCAAAGGAGCCGAAAATGCGCACGTTCCGTTATTATCGTTTAAGGCATATGAAAAATTACTAATAGTTCACACGCCATATAATGGGGACGTAAAACGGTACTTGGCGGATATCTGAAAGCCGGTAAGGTGGAATATGTAGTCAACATAAATAACACTTTTTAATTTTTGATTGGTAACCAAGTTAAAATAGAATTCTTTCCTGCTTTTACCTAGTTTAACTTGAGGCTACAATTCAATGTCAGAATTCAAAGTTTTCAAATATCTTTGTAATTAAAACAAATAGCAATAATTATTACCGAGCACATGTGCTTTAGCATACGGCACAGGTAATTGTTATTAACCCGATTCTTAAATGTAAAAATCCCATGATGTATAATAGTGTGTCTAACAGGCAACCTCAATTAAGAGGCAGTGATAGAAAATAAATCGATTTTACTACTAATCCCAAAGAGATTAGAAGCAACGGCTTCTTCTAATCTCTTTGACTAATCCAGTGCAAACTAGACCTGCTGGAGAGCCGATTGACCTTTTAAATATTTATACTTTAGATAATTGTTACCAACAGATAAATGTCAGCAGTTTGAATCAGAAACAACACCCGAATAAAACGGCCTCGTCTTTGTCTCATTGCCTACCTCGGCCACAAATTTGAAACCCTAGTGTACTTTCCCCGATGGAATTTGTCAACTCCTGTACCACTAGATTATCGGAGGACAAAGAATCCTGGAGCCTTCATCTCATTGGAGTCAGCAGAAAGTAAATAACGACGTGTATTTATGCTCACACAGGTCCCTTCGTAATGCATTTCCAACGGGCACTTTATCTAATCTGTTCTATTTGATCCGCCCGTCCCGCGGCCGAGGCCGCCGCCCGCGCCCCCATTGTCCTCAAATCCACACGTTGCATACACATACACACGTGTACTATATGTACGTGGTCCCTCCCATCCATTGTCCAAATCCTCGTGCAAAATGCCCATACAAAAAGTTGATCGTTAGCCGCCGCAGCCTTGTTTTCTGCAAACAAGATGCAGGTTCACTACGTGGTAGAGGAAAGCTCATTGGCTTTTTGGTTTTCTGATGAATCCGCTCCTTCTGAATAGAAGCTGAGTTGTGGTGTTCAAAGGAGAAGGAACAAAGGGGAAAGAATGCCCGGTTAAATCAATCAAAGGCCCTTGTCTATCTCCGAGCACTACATTAGCTCCCCGCCTTTTCCGCCGCGGCCGCGGCCGCGTATGTGGTGAAGGCATTTAAGGAAAAGTTGAATCAAATCACGTCAGGTTTTAACTTTGGATTTTTACTTGGCCACGTCTGGTCTGGGCAAATGGAATCGTGATAAGTCAGCTTAACCTCGACGGACAGGTATCCAACATTTCTCTTCTTCAAAAAAAAGTTTTCCCATTGTAATTTTTCCAAGAAAGTACTTTGGACGTTCACAAGATGCAAGGAATGTCCTCTCTGCCCTCTTGGATTTATGGAAAAGACGAAGGAAGAAAGGAGATGCCGGGAGCAAGCACGCCTGGACTTGAGAGTCTTGCCTATTGAAAATTCAGGGGGTTGTCTTGGCGGTAAAAAAAATTGGGTTGGAGTGCGGGCGCGGACTCGGTTATATCCATGCATCATCCCTCCATTTTGTCAATAAAGTTGGCAATAAATAAAGTCAAAAAAATGTTTTATCATTCCTAGGAGCCGAGTTAAGTTGTCATTCCAAGTGGAGGGGATGATGATGACATCCGCGCCTGTCTCCCACTCCATTATGTTGAAGACCTTCAAGTTTTAAAGTTATTCTGGGCTGCTGGGTTGTCGCCGTTGCAATATTACGTGGCATTGAAAGAGGAACCGGCCGGTCGCATGGACGAAAGGAGACAGACAGACATTTTCACTTTATTGATTTTTATGTTGGTCAGTTTTACTACACTCTTTTCCATTTTGGAGTTACATCCGAATCCGAATGTCCGTCATATTTTGTTTTGCACTTGCCAAGTACAGCCTGCCACGAGGCCACAGACTCACGTCTTACTTTGTAAGATGCCACGGAAAATAGACGTGAAACTTGATCGATCTGTTTCTTTGCTGTATTTGAAACCGGTAGCTAATGGTTGCTTCGCTAGAATTTTACATATTCTGGAATACAACAATTCCCAGAACTGCTAAAGCAGACACCTTATAAGAACTTTGGGCAGGTTGATATAAATAAGTTTAAAACAAATATTTTAAGCGGAGTTAATGTCTGTTAGAATTCGATGTGAGTAAATATTGAGAAAAAATAAAATGTGATGTTTTCTTGCAAAAAAAAACTTTTTCAAGTAGCCCAAAGGATAGAAATACTAATATAAATTCCACAAAACGAAATCAACAATATTTGAAACAGTCGGAGGGCACTGAAATTGAAATTTTTGTAGTTTTACGCACTGCACTTTGGCGGAAGGACTCCAAACAATAAATTGAAGGTGGAATGCGAGCACCATACTTACAACCTAGTTAGACCAAGCAATTGCTTTTATTTCAATGAAGACCCTTAAATATTTAATGCACTCGAGCCCAAAAACATCTGTAACTGGGTTGTAAATAAAGAATGGATTTGGAATTGAAAGCCTAGGAAAACAAACGAGCATTTGTTCTCTCCGTCTATTACATGTGTGTAAGTGCAACGAAATGAGAATGAGGAAAAGTACAACAAAAGGCAAGAGAAATGAAAGGAGTAATTTCCTTCAATTCGTCAGGAAATGGAAGCCAGTCAATTACATTACCTTTGAGAATGGAAAAATAAACTCCAGAAATACCTACTCAACTGTACTAGGATATTTGTACAAAACTAATGTTGGAGCCAGTCGTTTGTGCATTTATGGTCGCTTGCAAATTACATACCTACGGTCCAGGTTCAATAAAAAAATAAAAATCCCGTCTTCCTTTGTCCTGGACTCACCGTATTTGTCGTAGGGCCAGCGGGCATTTCCTTCCCAAAAAAATGTGTAAGGGGGGATCAAAGCGTTTTAGCAAAGGGAACATTACATTTTAGGGACATAATGAATCCTTCGTTTAAAACACAGTGTTCATTACATCATATCCTTAGGCTTGGGAATTCAAATTAATTTTTGAAAGCATCTGTATTCATTCAGCAATGCTTCTTTTGAAACTAGATTCAACCCAATCCTAAAAGAATTCCGTAATACCCAGCAGATTAGAAGAAATTTGCAAAATTGTTACATAGCTTTTAAAATGTTTAAAAGTCGATTGAAGTGTTTTAAAATAATTTAATTAATAATAGAAATCAGTAGGTCAAACGCCAAGAAAGAGTATTTAGCTTGTATTATTAGCGATGGGATGGTCCAGCATTATACGCTCCAACTAGCGTTTCTATTTTAGAAATCGGGATTCTGAGTTCTATCCAGAAATTAATCTTTGCAGAAAATTCTTTATTGGTAGAAAGCTCAATTGGCAAAAAAGCTATTAATCCGACCATACGACGGTGATTAATGGACGTTGATTACTTTCTCGGCGGATCAAAAGAAGTCAAGGGAATAATTACTTGCAGAACATCATGTTTTATGACTTTCCACAATAGCCACACCAAACGCGAAACGCCAAAGAAAAAGGCAACCCATACAGGAGCTGGAATTTTCATTAAATGTCTATCAATTAAAACCAGTCCCATATGCTATCAATTCCTCAAGTTCCATCATGTGCAAATAACTTTATTAGCCTGCCATTCAAGCACCCATGGCACATGCACACGACACAAGGATCAATGCTTGGAATTTGCAAAGCATTTATACTCCCACTGCATACGAGTGGATACCCGCGTCCATCCGTCCATATGCATGAGTGGATCAAGATATTTCTGCACTTCACAGATAAAGGAAAAGAATGTAAAGAATCCGTTCGAATCACACTTCGTCCACACATAATTCCCCCAGTTTTTTTTCTTCGGGAATGCATTTTATTTGCCTCGACGACGACTGACTGGTTTAGTTCAAGGCATTTCTGGTGGACGGGACGGGATGTACGTAATTCCTTCCGGATTCTGGATAGATCTGGGATAAACGAGAGAATATAAAAGGATCATTTTGTCTCCGCGAAGCTGGACTACAATTACAAAGAATTGGAGAGCCTCTGCCAGTAGAATACCTACATAGGAATAATAGATCGTCCATTGAGAAAAGCTTATCTGTTTCCCTCAAAATCCAGAAGAGAATGACTTAGAAGGAAAAGGGATCGCGTGATTCTGTTGGCTCCTCTCCCCTCCGGACCGGACAAAGAGAAATCCACTTTTATCCTTTGATTCGCGACTCCAATTCCGAGTAAATTCACCAGCTGAGCTTTTCCTTGACTGAATAGGCAGTGCATGGTGTGCCGGCGGCGATCCTCGTAACGTTTCTCTTGCTCGTATTTGAAGCAAATATTTTTATTTTTTTTGATGTGTCGGCCAACCTCACAAATGAATCAAAAAAGCAATTTGATAAAATAAATTACAGTTCCGTTTTCGTGAAATGGGAAGGTCACGTCGACAGTCGAATTGCATGGCTGGAGGAATAATCTAATTTTTAATGTATTATCCGGTCCATCATTTTATTAGCCCTACTTGTCTGTGTTTCGACAAGTAGAAATCAATTCGGATTTAAATTTGGCAAATTCCATAACTCAAAGATTTACGTTATGCTTTGAAATAACTCTTCATTTCGTCGTTTTGCTTAAGTCCGGAAGGAGTGTCGCTCCGAGAAATAGTTAAATTTGAAGTGGTAAATTGAAATAGTAGGAGGTCATTTGCAAATTTAAATTTCGGACAATTATTAAGATTTCTATTTAGTTTTTGCGCTTCGCTTGTTGAATATATTGATTATTCATCAAACTTAGACTAAGAAATTCCAATCGACTTGAATGGGTCTGGAAGCGTGACTAATCTTAAACGGACCACTTATGTCAACTTTTTAAAATAATTTCCTCCAAAATGAAAGCCTTCAAAGACAGCAGGGCAACCAATGGAAAATCTAAAAAGGACGGTGGCACTTAATACACGTCGCACGGGTTTTCACTCAAAGAAATCCCCGACTCCACTCACAAGAGGCACGGCACATCATGCAGTACCCATTCCGACAGACGACGGTTAGATAACCGCAAGGGGAATGAGATTAGAGAGGAAATTGACAGACATGACAATAAAATGGTTCTTTCTGGCATTGACATCCCTTAAAATGTGGGCTACGACCGTTCGTTCGTGCATGCTGGAGAATGCCTGGAGGTAATCATCAGATCCCCTCATCTTCTTTTTTTCCTTTGATTTTGCCATTGCCAAAATTCGGGAGAAAAGAAACCTACAATCTAATGTGCCATCGTACTGTAATAATGGCACCGCACGACGCACCCGAACCGTGGATTTTCACATTTGAATTCCTTTACGCGCGCAGCCCGTGCCCATACACGATGTGCTATCCTAATGACTTATAATGGCTCCCTTTAGCTATGAACGGGTATTTTCCTCAGAAATTTGGAGAAAGATTTCACTTTTTTAAAAATATTCAATGAAGACGCCGTAGAATCAAGTGTAGAGTTCATTTCCTATCAAAACCACGGCTTCCATATGCATTGCATGGCCGCAGACATGTACGTAACCGACAACCGCACGAAAAAATCTGATAAGAAATTGCATCACATCGGCAAAGGCACGATTTTCTTGTCAACCCAATAGCTTTCCTTTGGGTTCTTCCTCCGATAGGGTAAATCCGACCCAAGCACGACCACATAGTTAATTCACAAATTCTCAAGGGGAATTTCCTTCAGATTCAATAAGGATTGGCATGAGAGAAATGTGTATGGTAATATGGGTTAATCATAATGACATTCTTACTTTGCTGGCATCCATCTCCCTGTGGGCCCGGGTTACAAAGATAAGATTTAAAAAGGAAAACCTTCCAATGAAGCTTTGAGGGGAAAAACCTAAAGGAAGAATTGAATCCAAATGTCGCAAAAAGCCAATGGAATTTTCCACAATGTCGCAGACAAACATCAATTTCGGGATTCCAGGGAATGGGGCGGGGGTGGGCCTACAAGATTGCTTGTATTGCCCTTAATCAAAAAATACTACCGATTTCTTCTGCGATGAATTTGAATGAATTGAAGGCTTATTCAAATTTCCTTTCCCACTAAATGATAGGGTACACAATTCGAAGGGAGTGCTCGCTTAAATCCGTCTTAGCTTTCGAATTTATGGCCAGTGCAATGGTGGAAACAGCCATTGCATAGTACGAATCTCCTCACTCTGAATGGGAAGAAAAATATTCGGTTTGGTTAGCAGAGGAATCCCCTATAAGACATTCTCTCCTCGGATTAAATCCACTCCATGAATCGGAAAATAGAAAACCTATTGAATTAAGGAATCAGCACGTACGTTAAGGTTTACCCCATTCCCAGCTTACACATATTGCAGTAATTGAACACGGAGATGGATGGCACATTCTGTAGGCGTCTGGGAATATAACAATAATACTAATAATTCAGGAAGAGCACACGCTCTTTTCCAATAACATAAATAACTCCCACTATCCCCGTGTACTTAAACCCGTGGATTTGGGCTTAAGGCTGAAATTAGGAAGGATTTCCACATCCGGTGCCCAATCATCATTTTTCCTCACGTTGCAAATGCAATAAAGAAGTGGACCAAGTATAAGACGTACTTTTGGATTTCCTTCATTTGAACACTGCGTCAAAAGGTTTATCTTTTCTGCTAGTCTTTCGTCATAATATTTGCTGCAAATACATGTGCAGCTTCTCACGCTTTCCATTATTTGGAATTGGCTGAGATCTCAACATGTGGGAAGGATATAAAGAGGGAATTACATTCGTTAATTAATTGAATGGGAAATCCATTAACCACGAACAGCTTTGCAAATAAAGAAAGAGTTAGGGAATTAATAGTTATTTACTAGAGCAACTCCACGCGATTTTTGTGGGTGAAATATTATAAATTCCCCTTGAATAGATATGGTACAGGGTGTTTTTTTTTGTTTGATCCGATTACAAAAGTTCATAACTTTACTTCTAATAACCCAATTTTAACAAGGTATATCTTATTTTAACCGCAATCGCATGGATTTTTTCATGCTAAATTAACATTGTAAGCTTTGCAAATAAAGAAAGAGTTAGGGAATTAATAGTTATTTACTAGAGCAACTCCACGCGATTTTTGTGGGTGAAATATTATAAATTCCCCTTGAATAGATATGGTAGTTGCACTGGAGTGTAGCGGTGTAGATCAACTCTAGCTTGAATTAAAATGTGAAACATTTTATTGTGTGCCATCTAAATAGAATTCTTTGAATTCAATCTTATATTTCAAGACTGAAATTATTTAACAAAAACAAAAGGGTATTTAATTAGGCGACACTTTTAAAAAAAAATTATAAAGTAATTTTACACGAAATTCTACAGTTGGCTCGTCGTCTTCAAGCATTCTTGCAACGGATAACTCTGGCTCTTATTCTTGCATAAGATAATTACAGGTTTTATTTACTGACCCTTAACAAATCTCTCACTTTAATCGACCTGGATGAAACCGTCTCACAAAATACAGTAATTGTGTCTGGCACAATAGATACTCCGTTCCGAACTTGAATACGACATACAACAGCCTGAAAGGCCGGAGAGCCAAAGCATTGTGCAAGTTTCAAAGGAACTTGCTTTCCAAAAGTGAATTTCTCCAGAGGCCTTATTATTTCTTGGTCTCATGCATAACCTTCATGATGAATGCTTGTTTGTATTTTGAATGATGGAGTAACTCTGCCGCCTACAAATTACGGAGTAGAAACTTAAGTGGCAATTATTTGTTTCTCCAGCTTCACAATTGAATTGCAAGCAACATACATTACATTTCCGTCGTCCCAGTCATTATGATTATTATGAGCCCCAAGTTCCAGTACAAATTCAAGGCAGACAAACATTAATGCAAATTCTTGACATATGCCAACGCTAACATTTAATTTCAATTGCATGGATGTGGTTGATACAGACACAAAAGCAGCCGTGGCAAAGACATGGACAGCACAGCACTTGCACTCAACTTTTGTTCCCAACTCCTGGCATTTATTCTGAAGCCAGTTTTTACTTTGTTTAAAAATAGAATTAGGTCTAGGTTCCCATTGCACCATTTGCATTTCGCAATTCAGATTGCTGTGAATGTGTATGCGTGCCGTGTTTGGGACATGAAAAAGACTTAATACATCAGTGTAGCTCCCAACAGGCTAATACCATGCAAGCATGCACCCATTTCCTTTACCCAGTTGAAGGTTGAAACGAATAGTAAATTCTAGAGCAATCCCAGTCTTGGATGGTTGTACCAGAGGGGTTTTAAATAACTAAATTAAATGTCGCTTGATAGGATTGAATAATCCTTTTATATTTGTATTGTTGAAGTTTCAATTGGAATTTTTTATCGTGTTGGGATAAACCGATTTTTACATTATGACTAACACAGCAATCTAAAAAATTTACTTCGCATTCTGTTCAACTATTCACGAATTCCAAAGTATCACCTGTCTAGCCAATTGTTTATAATAAATTATAAACAATTTATTATTCGGCGCTTAGTCAAAATTTTAACATTATGTAATTCAACAGATAATTTGGTTTAGCCGGTATTCAGAGGGGAAAACCATATCTTGCTATAAATCCATCCCGTCAAACCTCATCAAAAGATCCATTTTCTGCAATTAGCCGATTCCACTATGAAAGAGAAATTCCCTACAATCAATATTGATTCTGTGCCAATGTCAACTGGCTCCCACCGAAGCGCCATGATATGGATAAGTGCTAATGGTCACTTCAGGCAATGAGTAGTAATGGAAGAATTCCACCACCACTCCCAGATCCAGAAGAACAAATAACTCCAACTCTCAGGTTATAATTTGTAATTTGTTATGAACACGTAAACTCCATCAAGGCAAAGGAAGTACGAACAAGAGCTGAGAAATATTTCCACCCAGCCACAGCCACAATTCAGTAGTATTTAACCTTTTCCCGTCCAAATCCTCATCATAGCAAACCATGCATTTCACTGCAAATTTTAGTTCGGAGAAAAAGAGGAAGTCCTCCGCCTTCACTTAAGAGCCCGAAGCAATTTGTCCTCATTTGAGCCATTTAGGCACCAAAATTGTAGGAAGTCGAAGGGCCATTCAGTAAGTGGTGTATTTACCTTTTCCTCATCGATTTCGATTTCGGGTCAGGCAGGGTGCGGTGCGGTGCGGGTGTGGTAGCTTTCACTCAATCCTTACCATGCCATGCCATGCTATGGCAAGTTTACGTTGTTGTGCTCAAGAGTATTATTGTGTTCCTCGTAATAAATGGAAGACAATATTAATTCTCAAATGCCTCTTTTTTCTCCATCATTCTGAGTGTCTGAGGAAAGGGTTACATTTCACACGGCGATGCGATGAAATGGACGATGACACAAACGGAGCTTTTGTCGCAAATAAATGTCCAAGACGAAATCTTCCTTCATTGTGATGAAGTAGTTTTTAAGGGATTTGGGGATGATTTAACGGTCTCCTAAATAAAGGGTGAGGGAAATGGACTTTGTTGTGACTCACATTTATTTCTCTTTCCCACCAGTGGAAATTGTGGATTTGTTTCGTTCTCTTTGCTTGTCAACTTGTAATTTCCTCAGGTTTCCCGCCTTCGGGGTGGATAGATTTGTGACCTTTTCATGGTTATTATGACCTTAACCTGAGTGGTATTACATCCTTGAAATTGTGTGCAATATTTCATATAAAAAAATGGGGTTAGAAGTTGAAGTGGAACTAAATCCATTAAAATTTCTTTGAAATTTCCTGTACTTGAACTATTTGAAAATATATTTCCAGCCGTATCATGCTCACAAAGGGCCCGAAAAATTCTCATTCTTCCAAACCCTTCAATAATTCAACGACATCCTTCCCTTGAAAAAAGGAATAAAGGAGTACTCACCGTAAGCATTATTCTATGGGAACTCCGGTGACATTTTAGGAGTTTTCAAGTGGCAATGTTCTATATGTCATTTGTTGGAATTGGCTTCGACTCTTGTAAAATGAAATGGAATTGTAGATCACAAAATTGCATGTATGGAAATGGGGAGAGGACAGAAGTGAGAGGGAAATGCTTCTGTCTATAACTTGTGTACCAACTGCCATATGCCATGTGGTTCTCCTCACATTCTCCACTTGAGGACTTCAAGTATGAATTTGAAATTTTGTCTCAGCTGGAATATTCCCTATGCTATGTCACTTCCACACGTAAGCACTTTCCAGGTACGTATTTTTAGAAATCTACAGAACAAAACTCTAATGCTATTTGTACCCTTACCTGGGTTGTATGTATCAAATGGAAACGGATCCAAGTGCAATGCAAACCACGGCATCACGGCACCGCGAAATGGAGAGAAATACGCGTCGCGTGCCTTTGCATGGAAGACAATGTGGACGGATTTCAATTTCCCACTTTCATTTTGTAAACCAGCTGGATGGAATTTTCTATGTATGTATTTTGAGGTGCTATCCCTATCCTTGTAATTTAATTCAACTTTACTTATTCAGTGCAAAAACGTTTCAATTTATGGCGGGCGAAAGTGCTCACATGGGATCTGAGGACCAGGTGCAATATCCAAGGTGTGCTGTCAAATTATGTTCCCATCCCACTGGCAATGCAGGTTTTCTATTACTTGTTTTCCGGAGGATATTTGGATTTCCATCTAAATATTTTCACACCACAGCAGACCATGCGTCCAGAGCAAACCGGGTAGGTTTTATTTCTCGGTTTGACATTTGGGTAGAAGGTGGCCGGACTGACGGAGAAACCACAATTCAGGATTTCATGAAAGTTGCATTCGTACTGGTGTACAAAATTCATGTTTTAGAGAGGAAAATGCTGCGCGTCGCGTCGCAAGGAAGAATCCTGTCTTCCATGAATTCAAATTCAATCGGATCCCCGTAATGAAATCTGAGGAATAGAAATGGGGAAGTTTCGACTTCTGACTTTTCCTCCCGTCGCCCGCTGAGCTTCCTGGCCTACACCTCCCGCCCCGGAACCGGAGAAGGAAACCATGGAGTGAATCCGATTCCAAGGGAATTAAATTAACCTCAGATTTTTGGTTAGCTTGGATCAGGCTTCAGTCAATCTGGTTTGACGGGAAGGGACTGGGACTATTGTAAATTAGGTTGTGGTGGGTTGGGATTTGGTCTTTGTTTTCCAAATTGCTTTTGATGGGAGTCAGCCCTGATGGAGAGGTAGGAATTTAACTACGATGCGACAAACAAATTTTACCGTGTTTGGATTAAATTAGGACCGGAGAGAGAATGGCTGGCTACGTCGCTTCGCATATTTCCTTTGTGTCAGTCATCCGCATGCTATGCTCGCTTGACGACACGTGGCCCTAATTTCCGGTACAAAAATGCTTTTAGTTTTAAGGTGAAGAAATGAAATATATGAATTTTTTATCTGCCACTCTAATATTCATATATTTATTATATTAAAAATTGCCTAGTCCTAGTTTCAATAGGACCGACTCGTCATTACCAATTGAAGTCGGATTCATCAAAGGTTAATTCGAAAACGTAGTACAGTTGTATCACAATGAGAGAATGTGGGGATACCTCTTCCAGAAAGTATTG
Organism: Orthonychiurus folsomi; assembly: GCA_036851895.1. NCBI lineage: Eukaryota > Metazoa > Arthropoda > Collembola > Poduromorpha > Onychiuridae > Orthonychiurus > Orthonychiurus folsomi. Next base: position 18,693 of record JAAXYW010000239.1, read on the forward strand.
AATAGGCATTTTTAAATCCTAGGGTTTGCTGGAGGCCTTATGATTGAAACATGGATAATTCGATTCTTTTGGCAAACTACCCGAAACAATTCCACACTAATTGCGCTCAAATCCTTCTCAGCTTATGCCGTGGCAATAAATTCAAATATGTTCGCAGCGGTTTTACACTATGCAAAAGCTTCAAACACAACACATATGTGGCTTTTCAGAAGTGCTTCAAAAGTTGGGTTTATCTTGCCAATCTTTGGCTTAAGTGAATCTATTAAACGCAAAGAAAGAATGCAATTCCGTGGTAAAATCCAATCTCTTGTTCATATGTCTTTACAATTTCATTTTTATTACTATTATATAACAATCACTAAACAGCTTGCAATTCTGGAATAAATCAAAGCTTCGGCGGAACTGACTAAACTATTACACATCCCTTCGAAATAGGTAGGCTTTCCAATTCAAAGTTTGATGGAACAATGTCAAGTTGTAAAACCAGCTTAAATATTTCAATAGTTAAATCCAGTCCCTATTAGCTCAACAATATGTGCACGTGCGCAACATCCAAGGTCACCTTGATGCTACCAAATAAAGTTAAACTCAAGGATTAAAGTCAGTATTTCTTTTCTGGTTCTAATTTAATCAGGAGAAAATAAAGAAAGCAGGCATGGCGTGGCGCGGCGTGGCCCCCTCCTCTCTTTCCAGACTCCATCCGCAGTACTTAAGAAACCCGTTGGGAATATTACTTTAGATAAGACGACAAAAAGCGGTAATGAATGCTACTTAACGTTTCGCAGACCTAATCTTACCTCGTACTGAATATTTGAAATCCGCTGTGAATTCATCAGCAGCTGTGCGGGCGGGCCCCTCATGTCCGCTCCATCCTATTTATTAGCTCTCATTTGAAACAGGGGGCACGGCCCGGGATGATTACGAACGACCAAGTAATAAAATCAAGGATCAAGTGTATGTCTGACTTCTACAGAATCCAATTTTATATTCAAGATTACAAGATGGAAACACTCTTCGAATTAAGGAGTCGTGGCATTTCTCATTAAAAAGCAAATTGTTTAGATCAAAATTGCTTGCAAATTGGCAGAAAAGTTTATTTGCTCTTTCAAGTTGAGTGTATAAGCTTTGTGGAAAAACCCATTAATTGTACCCATTTTACAAGTATATTTGAGACGAGGCGATTGACTAGATGAGTTTGTGAGTCCAGCGGCCAAGCGGTTTGGTTAACCCTTGTAAAATTTGTAAAGGAATTCCTTCCTATGGTTAACCCTTGTAAAATTTGTAAAGGAATTTCTTCCTTGAGCCCCATAAACTCCAAACAAGAAAATACACTTTTAAAGGGAGACTTATTAGGTTAGGTTAACCATATAGCATTGCATGCACGGGCTACACGTACATACACCTGAAGAGCAGGATCATCCATATTTGACGAGCTCCCGTGCAGGTTTGATTGCATTAAAAGTTAATAACGAAACTGTAACAGTGGAAGAGTTGGTTCTCCTGCTCACTGGAAAAAGTCAGTCTTCCATTGCATTGCATTGCATGAGTGTAAACGCCACACTCAAAACTTCCTTTTCCCTCCACTTCAAAAGTGGATCAATTTTTCTCCACTGCAAAGCATGAAATTTCTATTAAAGAATTCCAACCCACTAACACACACTTTCCTTGGGTTAAATTCCTTCCTTAACTTTTCCCTGAATTCGGGCCCCTGCCACGCCCACACCCCGAGTTCCAGATTCGATGAGAATTTTATGTGTTATAATATTAAGGGCTGTCTGTCAACTTTAAATGAGTAAAAACTATTGGAGCGCGTGAAGGGGGAGGGTAGTTTCCCGTTGGGATATGAGTGAGTGGGAGGGACGATGCATGTGAGTTTCAAAACTTTTAATGAATTCAATAAAAGACTCTGCACTAGTTTTATTTACTTGGAAGGGCATTTGAGTCAATTACAAAATCATTATTCGTTCTCCGCCCCCTATAGCAGTTCAAACGGCAAAAAAATGCATGAAATTGCCAACATTCCAGAGCTCAGTTCACATGGGAAACTTCCCACTCGCCTGGAAAAGTTTGAGACGAAACCTTTCCAAACTTTTGTAAATGCAAATACAATAAAAAAGTTTTGAAATCATATTTAAAATTTGCCCTTCCGAAAATCATTACCAATTTCCAAGAATTTACTTGAAGGTTTGGATAATACATAACGGCCAACTTTTGAAAAATTTATCCACGCCTTTTAAAACTCAAAGTTGTGAAGTACGGGCAGGACAATTTCTCTTACCGTGCCGTAGCTTCAAGAAATCGTTTTCGTTTGTAATTTTCTCTCCTGCAGAAAAAATGGCTAATGAGTACAAAAAACTGAGAAAGTGTAAAATCCTGACAAGATAAGATTTGACAAGCGACTCGACGGTGAGAAAGTCTTCCACCTGAACTGAAGCACAGTATAAATAGGGGATGAACCGAAGCGGTGTAGATTGGCTTAAATAACTGGACGCACTTTCCTAAGCTGTCAGGGAATGAAAAATGTTCATGAAAGTTTAATCGGTTTTCCGATCTAGTTTTGAAGGGTGGCACTGTGAGTCAGTTTGGATCGACTGAGAGGCTAATTTTGTAAAAATCCATTTTAGATCATGTAATTCTGCAAAATTAATTGCTTTCCAACTTCAGCTCATGCTGAACATAAACTTAACTGAATGTTACTTGACTTTAGTACGAATTAAAATATAAAACATATCCGACGTTACAAATTCTTGATAAAATTGTTTTTTAGTTTGGAAATTTTTGTTCATTTACGCTTTGGCAATTTTTTAAATTGTTTAAAATGTTTAGCTCAATGTTAATGCTTGAGTTCTATTTCAATAAAAACCTAGCATAAAGTTTGTGACGGCTTTCGTGTACTTGGAATACCAGGTCAAAATTGTGAGGAAATGAATCATTTAGATAATATTTTGCACATGCTGAAAAGCAGTTCAGCGTTCGCCGCGGCAGCTTAAATCTGCTACCGACCGGCTCGGACAAAAACTACATGGAGATTTCAGTCCGCTGTGGTGCTGTATCCCCCTCCTCATAATTAGTTTAGAATTGATTAAGCCCAGCGAGAATCAGACACGAGGAGGATTCTCTTCCCCTCAATCCAATGGCAGGTCCATTCGAGTTTGCAAACTAATTGCTCAATGCAAATTTTGTTTTGTGCTTCACCAAATCCACTCCCTCAAACTTGGCACTAAAACATTTCATATTAATTCTCCCAAACTCAATCCATATTGTATTCCCAACTAATCTGTATTACCTAATATTAAAGTAAAATTATTTTTAATTTTACATTCGGTCATTCAGAAATTTTTGAGCCAGCCCAATTAAAAAATACACAAAAAAGACCACTGTATTGCACGTGACGTAACTTCAGTACCCCTCAGCCCTTGAAACCCCTAATTACAATCAAATTTTGAAAAATCTACTCACCAATCCGTATAAGTTTGAATGACAGTGCATTGTGTGACTTGAGGGATTCATTCACCCTTGAAACCCCTAATTACAATCAAAGTTAAAAAAATCTACTCACCAATCCGTATAAGTTTGAATGACAGTGCATTGTGTGACTTGAGGGATTCATTCAAAGTCGGATGCAACATATCCTTGAGGGAAGTCAAATCCGACAAACCCGCCGCACCAGCCCCTCCGCCCAAAGCCTCCTTGGCCGAACTCGGACCCAGCCTTGACCCTCCCGCCAAAATACTATTACTCATAGCCATTGTAGTCGCCTTCTCTGTGGACCCTTTCCCCGGGAATTTCCAACTTCGATTTGAAGGGGTCGGTGAAACTGGAGTCGTTGGTGAAACTTTTCCTTTGCCCTATTTTGACACTCAATCGCCCCACGTTGGTTCGTCGAAAATGGAAAAATTCGTCGTCCCCCTCCGACTCCTCTGCAATCCGTTCAAAAGTGAGTCGAGTTGGCGGGCGCCTTTGAACTGTCGTCAAGATTTCACGCTCAAGTGGCTGAACTTTGTCTGTTTGTTTTCTCCAAGAAGAAGAAAGTTTTCAAAGACGATGGGGTGGAGGGCGTGGTTGGAGTGGTGGTAGTTTTTTGAGAGCCGCGACGAAGTGGGGGTTTTGGTGGTGGCTCTGGTGGGGTTGACACAGTAATCCACGGTGTTGGAATCTGTGGAGATCCAGGGACAAAGACTGTCGAAGACGAAGAAAAATTATTTTTGGACCCTGGAGATGTTGACGAGGATGAGGGTTTGTGGACACTTGTACTGTTTCCAATTAATTTTGTGGGATTTAAATCCAATGGTGGTGGTTTTTTGGAGGATTTCTTCGTAGTGGTCGCTGGAATGCGTTCTGGGATTGGTGTTGGGGCACGTTTTCCCTCTGGGGGTGTGGGTACAATTGGAGTTAGAGCAAAAGTTGATCCTGAGGATGACCCGGCTTCAGGATCTGTAATGGATAATGCAGGGACGACCGGTGACGGGATACTATTGCTTCGACCCCTCGCTGACCTGGGCACCGAGTATTCACGAGCTAATAAAATTTGTATCAACTCGTCTGCCGGATATATAACATACATGGACATCCATGGGCGTTTGCATCGCTGGCCAATTCCCGCGAGAATAAATCGAAAATGAAGAAAGATTACAAATTTTATTTTGGAAGGGTCTTCACCTTTTCTTGACACGTCGGTGCGATGGTAGGGATTCGCGAAATTAATTAGGATTCAGGTGAATGGGTTCCAGCAGCAGACACTCACATTATGTTAAGTACATTCGTAGAAGCTTTGAGTTTTTCATTAATAATTAGTTTGGAGCCATTTTCTTTTTGACGGAAGGAAAATTGACCTGTCAGTCAGGGTGGAGTGGGTGAAGGGGGACGTCGACGACGGATGCTCCAGACACGACGACGACGGCGTCGAATGACGCAAGGGCCTTTGAAACGGTTAATACAAGAGGAATTGGTTGAGAGGAACTGGATTCCAGGTGGTAGACTCAAATGGAAAATACATCAAATATTTACACATTTTCTGAGATAAAATGTGAAGCAAGGAGCTGAGTTGACTTTTACCGTCACCCTTATTTCTTCGCCTTGGACTTTATCAGTAAATCATGAAGTTGTATGTATCAAAAGTTTTTAGTAGTCAGTCTGGTTAGTCACAATGACGTGGGAGCAAATAAAAGTTTTGTAAATAATTTTCCCCGACACGTTTGACTAACTGCTGAATCCAAATCACATGAAAAGGGTAATGCGTTTGTGATGGCTCTCGTTAATCCAAACAAGGTAATTTGCGTGAGGGAACGATTAGGGTATTCAAGTTCATGGGATGTTGTTGTAACACAGTTTATTGGGGGGAGCTTAATTGGCAAACTTGGGCTCCTGTGACCACCCTTGCATGGATTACGTATCGTGTGTCAATGTCGGACTCAAACTACAACCCCCACTTCACGACAAGGAACGGAAGTTCATGAACAATTACAATTAGCTCACGTTTTGGAATTTGGCTCTTAATTACCAGTTAATTGCACCCTGTTGACTGGTACGAAGAGGCCCGCTGGTGGGCTGAACGGTAGATTGAGTATTTGATATTCCCAGGTGCGGTTCGGCTGTGGTTCCTTCGCTTCGGTGATTCTGGTTGCAATTACAAAGGCATGGAATTTTGCAATTTGGTCCTGCGGTTTTGGATTCGTGAAATCGTTGGATTTTAAAATGCAGAATTTGGAGCACCTGTTACATTGTCGTCGTATGCACATGCATATTTTTGCATTTCTTGTCACAGGCTCAGACGACTAATTATAATTCAAATTTTTAGAGTCATATGTATATATGGACGTACACATTAAAATGTAACGGACGACCAACTTGTAAGTTCTAAGTCACGTCAGAATGTGTGGAGCGAGACGAGTAGATTGTAAACTTCATAGTTTTTGCACAGGTGATTCAACATTTGTGCTATCTTAGTTCAACTTTTGCTCCCTTGTTGCATTAAATTATTCCTCAAAAGCACTTTTCCTTATTACTATTCACACACTCAAGTGTCAGGCGCCTGTGTCAAGTGTAGCATTCAATCTCAATCCTTTTTTTTTGTGACAACTTTCTTTGTCTCCAATTCCCAAAGTAGGTGCTGGTGCAGCTCACATTTGTCACTTGAGGAATTCTGTTTTTTATTTATGGGGCCGCCGTCCACTGGCGTAGCGTAGCAGGGAGTACTCCGTCAAGTCTGTATTTATAAATATGAAATTTTCCACTTTGATATTTAATTACGTAGATTATTCAAAATGATATTAAGTTCGCGATTCAGTTCCGCAATTAATTATCGTTGTCTGCCGTATTTAGAAAGTGCAGTCGGTCGTTTTTTTTGTCGCCACAAACAAACGGATGGATTTAATATAGTTTTTTCTTTGCCTCACTCTCCACTCCCAACCGCCCGTCTGTCTCAGATTTGCTTCTTAGTTTTTTTCTCCTTCTTAACTATTTTTAGAGTTTTAGCGAGGGTCGGGACTAAATACCATGTAACTTGGATGAAGTCGACGAAGGAAGGCAGGTTCGGTTTTCCTCCTGAAATGCAACAACTGGTTCCTGGGATTATTAACCTGGGTCTCGAGCGGGAGTCAAAACAGTACTGAGAGTTGGATGAAGTCTCGGAGCGGGTATTATGGTCTAAAACCCGCCGCCCCATAGTCCATTATCTACTGTACTGTACGGGGGGAACTCAACTCCCGAACCTGGAACCCATGTTATTTTGTATTCCCCACGTTTGAGGATGTATAAACCAGTCTTCACTCCTTGAATTCAGGTTTAAGGAGACGAAGAACATTATTCACTCACACGGCACGGGCGAGGATCCCAGGTATTTTCCCACCTTGGGAAAAGCGGGGATGGTGGATTTAGTTTCTTGGTAACTAGTCCAGGCATCTGTTCGGGCTTGGTTACCAAAAACACATTGACATTCCGTGGACTTTTCCTTCAAAATGGAGAAAGTCACGTCGTGCTCGTACTTAGCTTGTAGTAGTGTGAATCGGAATCCGGGGCATATGGTTCAAGAGTCCGTCTGTGGTTGTCGGTTTGTAGGAGTTTTGCTTGGTTTTCGAAGGATTAAAGCTCCCACCTTGTATTCCACATCGTATTCGTAGTCCCTTTGATCTTCCCTTCGGAGAATTTGTGGTGGATTAATTTTCTAAATGGAAAATAACCTATGATGAAGTTTTCCTTCATATTTACATGTACTGGATTCGTGCCCTCAATCAAATTGCCAAGCACTTACTTACTCCTGAGTGTATTAAAATGGATGGATTAAGGGGTCGGGCGGAAAGGTTTTTAATCTCCTGTCCTTTTATGGGAAGGAGATTGCCCGGATTTCCTTATGTGTTCACTCCATGGCCTTTCCTTTTCCTGTCCACTTTCTCAACCAGGTAGTTGGGAAGTTTACTTCAGTGCGTGAGATGTTTTTTATGGATTGGGATTGAATGAAGTCCCAAAAACAAACTCAAATGACCCGGAGACAAAACTTTCTCCTCGGTTTAATAAAGATGAGAGTGGGAAGGAAAACTTTTTGTCAACTTCATCATTTAGTCCTGGACTTTGCACCCTGTTTCCTTCTCTAATCCGTTTACTATTTCCTCAGGGTCAGCTTAAGAGACGGATCCTGGCCTGGAAAGGTCACAGGCCAGGTGCAATCTGAGTCTTTCTCCTTTTAAATAAACACCCGGCCACCTGGTGCTTGGAGTATGTAGTATGTAGTTTTCAAATGCCACTTATTTTCTGCAAAATAAAATAAACTCTTCTTGGATAAACTCAGGCGCCGATTACAGAGTGTAGAAATTAAGACTAACATATGGAATTCGTAGTTAGTTGGAAGTGCTGGGGCAGAGTATAAGGAAGTTTTGCTTACTCAAGGAAATGAAAAAGTATTTGTTAAATTGCATGGATGGATGGATGGTGGTTATTCATGTCGAAGGTACATACAAATCATCCTCGTTGTGAAACACAGGTTGATGGATTGCTTGTCTCTGACGTTGACGTTTTCTTTGGATAAAATGGTTTGGGAAAGAAAAGAGGTGAAGCTGACTGGAGTCCAAGACAGGGGCTCACCGTTCCCCGTCTCTACTTCATTATATTAGGAAGAGCATGGAAGTTGAGTCTTTTCCTGTGTTTATTGTTCAATGTCAATTTGTGAAAGACGTGCTCACGTACTCACCCCATTTCGGCTCCAACTATCATCTTCCTCCCGTTTCCCTTTTATCTTCCTCATATACATATGTAATGCAAACTTCATGTCCCATAAGGACAAACGCTTGGGTGTGCAAAAATTCACACCAGTTTGCAAAGGAACGGGCTGTTCAAAATTTGGATGTGAATTGAGTTGGAACATGTGACCTGAGAAATTGATGAGATCCGGGTTTTCCTGCATCTCCACTGAGCACGTGGTCATTTCGGTTTAAGAATAAGGACGGTTTCCCGCAGACACATGCTGAACTTTGCAAATGCTCAAAATTATGCTTGCTGCGTCAATATATTTGCAATCATTGCAAAATTGTTATTAATTTAGAAGCCTTTTAGAAATTTGGTTATGTAGATATAAATGCAATTAACTTCGAAAGTTGCACAAGCTGTATTGCATGTGTGATTTTTGCTTCGAAAACATGTATTTTGCAATTTGACAGGGTGCAGGAAGTTTCATACTCGAGGAATTGGTTTTACTTCAATAGGCAGTCTGGTTTTGAATGTGTTTGATGGAATATTTTATGCGAATGTGGTTTTTCTAAAATTTCGTTATCCGAAATGATGATTGACAATTGGAGGCAGCTTGAAAATGTCTTTAACAAGTCTAACCTTATTCTCAATACAAAGCTCAGCATTTAAAATGACAAAGTGAATGATGACTGCTGGGATCAGGCGATCTGGCTTTTACCACAGGAAAAGAAAGTAATAAACACACAAACCCATATAGTCCGCTCCGCACATCCATCCTTTGACCGAGAAACAGGCCAAATAATGTTCATTCATGCAAACCATAATACAAGATTTGAAAACTTCTCCAAGGCCCACATGTGTTCTGTAGCATGTTTCCAATTTATTCTGAAAGAAAATGGGCATGTCAGCGGATTTTGAGTTTTTGACAGAATATGTTGGAAAAAGTTGACAAGTGACAAGTAGGTTGATGGCGGCGGAGTAGTTCTATCCTCATCTTTCACATCCGAAAGGGAACGGGGCAATTTTCTTTGAGTTTTAGTATATGTTTAATTTTGATTCAATAGTATATTGCCGTTTCTGCATGTTGTGCGGCCTAACATTTCCCGTGTAGCTTACAAGTAATTAGCAATTTGATACATACATGCAATACATATTGAGTGTGCTTTTGATCCAACTATACAACATTTTATTACATGTGTTTAGTTTAATTATTATCCACTGGCGGATAGTAGAGGAACCTTTTTGGCGAATAGCTTTACCTGCCCTGTTTTGAAAATAACTGAACGGCGTGTTTGTATGATACAATGGAAATTGTTATTGACTTATTTGCCGAGAAATTAAATAATATACACGCAATTGTATAAAGTTTCTTCAATGCCCTTTTATCTACGCACTCAAACCATTGACCCGATCTACCAAATCTTTACATCTGGTGCTACAAGGTACAGCCCCAGCTATAAGAATGAATTTCGCCAAGGACTACTTCCGTAATTTAGCAAGTTGTTTACTTCCACACAACACTATGTACGGCATGGCATAACCTTAAAAGCACATAAAGGAGCTTCATCCATATCCATCACACAACCTACTCAAATGCGTTGTAGAAGGAAGGAAGAGAAGGATGTCCGAGCAAATCTTAAACAAAATCAAAGAATGCAAAATGCGTATTAGAGATCAATGTTGATGTGAACCCGAGGATTGCTCTTTACTCCGCAAATTTCCTTCTCAATCCATTCCTTCCGGCCGCTTGATCTTCAATTACTTATTTCCGCTTTGTTCCGCTTCGACTACATTTCAATCGCAGTTCCTCACTCCTTTACTTTGCCAAATTCAATCGATATTTTTTAAAGAAACAAAATTAATTTCTAATGCCATATTCCCACATAAAGAAATCGTATGGGGGTGTTGTGTTGTCAAAAACTAGTTTGTAGTTAGTTCTGTAGTTGATAAAATTTGTCACAGGGAAAGCCCCATTAGCTTTTCCCAAAATGACCTGTCACTCCTGAGCTCTAGTTTTACTTTCATGTCAGTCACATAATACTAAACAAGTGCAGCTGTTGGCTGCTCTTGTACCATAAAACTGATTTGGAGCCGTGAAAAAAAGACGGGTGGTGCGGTGGAGTTGTGTATTGGCCCGTGTTCAGAATTTCACAGCAAGAATATAAAACCAAATCAAGAGATTCCTTTGGATCCTGGTTGAATGAGTGAGTATTCGGGTTTTCCCATTATTGAGTTGTCATGCATGCAAAACGCCTCCTCCTTGCATTAAGAGACCTGAAGAAGCGGACTTTTTACAATACACACAGATGGATTCAAATGAATGGAATCTTTTTTCGAATTTTGTGTGTGCTAAATTCCGTTAAAAGCAACCAAAGTTTTGTATTCGAGGAGCCATTTCCACCGAAATCAAATGGAATTTCAAATAACGAATGTGGGATGGGGAGAAATCTCACTTCGTTCACTGAAGGAAACGAAAACATTTCAATTTTCACCGCCATCATAAATGTCATCTTTAATTCCAACGTGAATTTATAAGGAAACCTCGCACACGGCGTGTGTTCTTTCAACTTGAGCCTAGGATTTGTATTAGACAAATGTAATTTGGATGCTGGGAAATGTTTACACATCTTCATGTCTCGCCTTCCTTCCGCACCAAAATGAGCTCACACTTGTATTACATTTGCCAGGCAGTTTCAGATTTTAGCAAATACCCTCCAACCCCTCCACCACCACCAAATACATTCCCATGTGCCGTGGATTTGAGCTGGTGAGAGTTTTGTGAGGTCGTAAATTATTTAATGACTGAAATCAACACGGGCACGGATCGTTTACCATTCCATTAAGGGACGACATGAGGTTTTCCGCATCGGATTACTTAGGAAAACCTCCCATGCTTTAACATTTTGTTCCCAGATCCTCAGAATCTATTTTCGAAGTTTATTTCGACATAAATGCTAGACTCCTGACTCCAAATTCTTAAGCATAAAAAAATCCAGAAGTTTTAATTGTGCTAAAACACAAAGTCAGGAGACCAGCCTTACTTTTTACTTTTCTTTCCATTTTTTTCGCCGTCATAGTCATAGTCATGGTCATGGCTGACGGTGGCAGGAAAAGTTTTTGTTTATTTCTGGTTAAGAAGACGTGATGCGACATTCCTTTTTAGACATGCCACGAACAAGGCAAGGAGCGTGGAAACATCTAATCTGACAATTTATAAGGTCCACATCCGCACACCTCAACTCACACAAGTAGAGGAGATATGATACGTACAATATTCCTTTCATTAAGAAATAGAAATACATACAACTAACGGCACACCTGCAACTTTGCTCAACTCCTGCCTTTGAAATTGAGGGCATGGGACCATAAAAGGTCACTTGAGCGAAATGAAAATGAGATTTTTCTTTCCGTTTTGCCACCTTTCCTTGGGAGTGATACGTACATACGAACGTATATACGAAGCTCAGCCAATCCGCCTCCTTTTTGTGGTACTTACCCTTTCAAATTATTTAATTCCCTGTCTCAAATGTTAATGGACATTGTTTTATCCCCAAATACCACATATGGGTTTGAAAATGGGTGTTATTTTGAGCCTCGCCAAGATTTTCGAGGGTTTACGGTCCATGGCTTATGGCCATCCACGCAGCGCGTCGTCCACTTTATTTTTGTTTCATTTGCATTTGAAGTTGGACGACGGAAAGGGAGGGATTTTTTTGAGTGTACAGTGTACAGGGTGAGGGACTGAAGGACCCACTGCGTTATCTAACTGTCCAATGACAGACCAAAGGTAGACGACGACAAGAACAAGTTATGCTTTTATTATGTCACAATCTCGTGAACCGGGAAGGGAAGTGGCTGTGCAATTCTGATAAGGTTCCAATAGGAGTCGAAGTCAAAGTCTCGCCAGGGATTAGCAAGAGCTTAGTTCTTTGGTGAAACATTTTATTCAAATATCTAAACTCAAAGTGAAGTGAGACTCCATTCAGGAATTTGCAAATCAAAGGGAGTTTGGAATTTACAATTTGCTAACCTTTGAGTGCATGCGGTCAAATCAAGTTAGACGTGCTGCAGTGAAATCGACTCCGGATCTCCGTGGATTAAAAACTCCCTTCAGAATTGAATCCCTGCCTGTGCAAATTTCCGAATGGAAATGAACGGATCCTCATCGAAATTAGTAGTCACAGGTCGTTCATACAATGAAATCCTCAATCCACGGCCTTGGACGTCGGAAAAACCTACCGGAAACCGAAACTTTCTCTCCACACTGCTTTAATCCCAGAAATACTCTCCAAAGTGAAAACATGGTGTCTTCCTGGATGTCAAACCTTCTAATCAAACTACAAGTGATTATTTCGACATTTTTACTAGTCCAAATCCTTCCCTGCGTTGAAGGGACTCCCAGCCCAGCCCCAGTTACGACGGCCTTGGCTAATGACGGTGGAGCTTATTCATTATTTCCACACGAAGATTTGAAAACTGGTCGAAGTTTTCGATTGGAGGATGACCGTCGACTCATTCGGGATCGAACCCCATATGAACCGTACCTTGATCATGGGCGTTACCGCGGGGATCCAGCTTACAGCAACGATGCTCGAAATAGTCGGTATCGTGACGAACCTGGATTACGTAGGATAACCAACTACAGGGTCACTCGCCCCATTGAAAAGTATAATCAAATATTATTTGATGATGAACGACTCAATTACCCATCCGTTCGCCTCCCTGAGCGTGACCGTTATCGAGATGAACGCTATTTCAATTCTTATAGGGATCGGGATTTACCCTATGATCGCCATCGCCTCGCACCATTTGGTACTCCTCGACATTTATCCGGATTCCGTCCATCCCCCCGACTCCCTGAACCCAGGTATCCACCCAGACCTTATCCACCAGGGGATTCATCCCAAGCTCCAAGGATCCATGTATTTGACCCTGCATCACAATCCTTCGTCGCCAAAGGGAATGGGAATCCAGGAGGTCCACCAACCAATGCAAATGTTAAACCCGGAAGATTACTAATTCCTGGAATAGCCACGAGTGTGGAAGAACCTGGACCAAATGTATTTTTGAATCATGAGGAATACTTGGATTTCCATACGAAGAAAGCATTGGTTGAGATGAATGATCAGGAAAAGAAAAAAAATGGGGGTGATGGGACTGGGAATGAGAATGAGAAGCGGGCAAAGGCAAAGCAAGTCCTATTTTCACCGAGTATTACAATTGGTGGCCTTCGACCCCCGGTCCCAAATTCCAGTAGTGGAGAAAGTGATGAGAGTGGAGGAAGTGCGGGGAAACCGGAACACAAAAGTCAGAAAGTGAAAGGAGTTGTCGTCAAATCCCTTTCTAATAGTAAACCAGACACACCAAATGAGGAAAAGGATGGTCAACAAACGAGTCAACCAATACGGATCAAAGGTTAGTCACCCACTATAAATCAAAAGAGGATTTGTCACTTTCATAAATCCACGCACCTAAAATGTGGATACAGGATGCATATTTATTTTTCCATAAATGTCGACCGGAAAATTTAATTAATTGGACTGTAAGTAGTGGTTGTCGTAAGGTTTTGACCAATTCCATTTTTTAATGTGTTGTTCTTCTATAAGCTAGAAATTATTAAATCGAAGTGGTGTGTTAGCGTTTTAATCAAGACTCGAGGTTATTTTTGAATTAAGGAAACCAGCGATTATTTGCATGCAAAATAATAATAGAGGGGGAAAACGCCTCTTTGGAAGAACAATGACTTTAAGGAAGCGCACACGCTGCGACGATGCGACAAAGAAGGTTGCACCCTGCGGTGCATTGCATTGCATGGGATATGCAGCCTCGGCTCATCCGCAAATTTAAAACTTTCAGCACTTGCAGATGAATTTCGTGTCACTTTCTCAAGGTCTTCTCCGCCAAAGAATTATAAATTCATGCACGTCACATTCAGATTTGTGCAAATTGATTGTTAAAAGGGTGTTTATTTTTAATTGATAACAGGGATTTCAAGCCCAAGGTCTCCATCAATTTCGTCATCAAAAGACACCAGTAGCAGTGGCAATGGCATAAAATCGCAATTGGAAACGGAAGTGTCGGAGAGGCAAAGAACAATACTTCAAGGGAGCATCATTGATAACCATGAGCAGCAGATCTCCAATCCCAATGGGAATTTTATCAACCCTTCCCTCAGTCCACCCGTGATTGAAAGTGGATTTTTTAGTGTCGTTAACCATAACTCTGGCGGACCACTCGGAACCGCAGTCCCTGTTACGGAAACCATTACATTTACACCGAATCCTTTCACAGATTTCAATAATCGAAACCCATTCGGTGTTTCACCGAATTTAAGGATTGAACAGGATTCCCCTCCACTAATATTTTTAGAAAGTCAAGATGGAAGTGGTCCGGCTCGAAGCGCATTGACAGGGAACAAACAACCAACAAACAACATGATTTTCGTTCGACGCGTTAAAGCCAAAAATTCAAATGGAACAAAAGTCCTCGGCTGAAGGTAAATCAAGGGCTCTCAAGAATTCTGGACAGGTGGACGTGGAGACAACGATGAAAATTCACAAACCCCTAGGGTCCAAGGAAAGCACTTCCCTGCCTCCCCATTCTACTTCCTTCAATTTGCAAGCGGAGAGTTCGTCTAAAACTGGGGTGGTCTCCAAAATTCATGCTCACATCTCCAATTGTCCGAAGCTCCATTCCGCCGCTGAGGTGAACTTTTCAAAACTTTAAAAGAAAAAAAACATTATGTAACATTCACATTGTTTATATATCTAGATAATATGTGATGTTCATATAAGGAAGAGACACGGGAGTCCAAATCCTCAATTGGTGAGTAGAGTTTCCAACCTGAAATGTTATTTATTATGTAAAGGAGAGTTTGGATGGGCTGCGGAGCCCTCCTGGAGAGCAATAAATAAGATGAAGTCAATTTTCAAGGCACTAACGGAGTTACCTCAACTCAGGGGAAAGCGGAATTGAGTCCGGCTGCAGATATTTGCGATCTAGGACAAAGAAATCTATAAATGTGGGCTTTGAGGGGTAACCATTTGGCTTTTAAACCCACAAGCTTTCCTTTGGAATGTTTTCGTATGAATAGTCTGAATTCATGCCAATAAATTGGCCTAAGAAACCAGCTGGCTAAAAACAAGGGGGTAGTTTATAAACTAACGCAATATATATTTTTGACAAGCATATATGCATCCATGAAACAATGAAGATCAATCAATTCGTAATTATTTTAACGTAGAAAGCCAATATCGGCAACTTTCTGAAGCCCAACGCATTATGAGTCAGTCAGGCGGCAGTAATAGCTTCGCCAATTGCATGAAAGTGATTCTTATATCAGATAAGTGAGACAAGCATATTAAACGTAGTTTCGTATAATTCAGTGACTTTTGAAAACCCAGCATTCCGCACATGCTAAATAATATAATAGTATACAATTATACAAACATATAAATCAAAAACAGTTTGTGTCTTGGTTCATGAGGCATAGCTAACTTGCCAGTGAAACAAACCCTTCAATTTGATTATGTATTAGTAACAAGAAATAGTTATTCCCCATTTAGTTGAATGATGTTGATACCACCAGTTAAAGTTTTTTTTTTACAGACTGTGGGTTGGAAACGGAAATTTCACAACGCAACACAGCCAGACATCTTCCTCGCCCTAAATAAGACACTTGCCTATGACGAAGGTGGCGATTTTTCCGAATTCCATGATAAATTTAATGTTACGTTAGCACCTGGTATTAGTCCGATGCTTCGTTCAGTACTGCTCATTCGACGTGTGGCCCCACCTGACACCGGCAATTATCAGTGCGAAGTTTTTGATGGAGAAAATCGACTAAAGTCTGACACACTTCTCTTTCTCTGTCACTAAATACCTATATTCTTTTTTTGCAGTCTTCCTTGTGAATAATTATCCGATATTTTTACGGAACACGTTACGATTTTGATTTGTTTAGATAACTTGTACAAATGAAACATGACAGTTAAATGACTAATAAAATATAAAAGAAAAAAAGAAATGCTGGAAGTTCTGACGTAGTTGTAAATCAAACAGAGGCCAATGGGAGGCAGTTATAAATTTACGCTCACGTTTGAAGTACGTTATTCTCTTACTCAGTTTATTCGGTCCATGATTTGTAACAGAAGTAATATCCATTGCTTTCTATTTGCTTTCAGCAGAGAGACTCCCTAGTATTCTCAATAATTTATATCACCAGAGCTCAAAATTATTCATCAGAATTGCGTTATAATAATTGCTAAAGTTAGTTTGCATTTCATCAAAAAAATTATTCACTTACACCCTCATGGTTGGTGACGACTGACAACGTTATGCCCCAAAGTTTCCATCCAAAAATTAAATTAAGTTACACTACACATATTGAATACACTGACTGTGGGGAATGATGTTGAAGTGCAAGGGTGCGGGTGGACGAACACATCAAAACAAAACTAGCAGGCTGCTTGGAAATTCATTGGACAATTGAATAAGGCTTAAAGCCGATCGATCGCAACTGAGTTTTCTTGATCCTGTAATTAGTAATTGACCAAAAATTTAATTGGTCACCGCGACACCTTTTCCTTTAGAAATTGCTTCTGCACACTTCCCAGAATCTTCTTGGCGGCATCCTCTGATTCACTTTTTACACTCACGCCAATAGAATTTTCATTCTGCGAAAAATACAGTTTTAAAAAATAGACACTCCACTTCAAATTGCATGTAGAATATCTGACGATGTATACATGAAAACTAAATCTTACCAATTCCTTGACAAGCAGGTAGCTATGAAGCCCTTTTGATGAAGTTTTATGTAGTAAAGCTGACTTGTCAATAATTTCCACAACATCCACGTGGCACTTTTTTCTAATTTTTTTACAGACCTGGAAAAGAGAAGATTCCAGTGTAATACTTCATACATACTACGTAGCGGCCACAACTTCAACTTACCTCTGGAAAGCTTAAGTGTATGTTTTTCAACTCTACTTGATTCTCGTGAACCAAAGCACCACTAGCTAGCAATTGAGCAAATTGTTCAGTTGACGGTTGAATTTCTTCATTGATCGTAAGATTTTCAATATTAGAGATAAGTTCCTCCTTGGTTCCATTGATTAGAATTGAATGCTCAATTGGATTGGAAGACTCTACAGTTTGATCGTTCCCGAATTCAAGCAACTCTCCTAGTAATTCTCCGTTGTTCTTAATATTTTGTTTTTGCTCCCTCTTGTGCTTTTTAACTTTCGTACTACTTTCAGTAAGCTCCTTTTCATCACCGGCAACTCCATTGTCATTGGGTTGAGAAATCTCATCAAGTGGATCATGTAGCAAATTGATTTCCTTTTCAGCTCGTTTTGACGATTTTGTTTCGGATTTTGATTTATCTTTCTTGCTTTTCTTTTTATGTTTAGAAGGCTTGGAACTATTTGATTTCACTTCTTGTTTCTCTGCAACTTGGCTGCCTTCAACAGGCTTCTTTCCTGAATCACCACCGCCACCACTCAAATAATTTGGATTCGCCGCAACTTTCTTAGTTTGCCGGTGTGCTGGAGTAGGAATTGTCTCGCTTGCTTCGAGGGGACTGCAAAAGATTAAGGTTTTCAAAATTAATTAAATTGTACCAGATTTTGTCACAGTTTTGTCGGCTTGTTTAACTTACATGTCCAAGTCCACATTCAAGGCACGGTGAGGGTCATCCTCGGCTAATTGGAAGTCCTCGTTATCAGATACAGTAGCGCCTTCCGGCATGTCGATTGTCGTGTTAACAACGAGTGGAGCTGATGACTCCTCACCGTCAGCATCTTCGTTTGCCTCCTCATCTGAACTTTTCCTTTTGCCACTCCTCTTCTTTTTCTTGGATTTTTTTGCGTTCTTTTTACTTCGAGAGGGAACATTAAGATATTTATCAGATGAAATAAGGCCAGGGATTTTCAATGGAATGTTCAACTCGATCGCCGCCACTGCAGGCATATCAACCTCATTGGATGATACCGCTTTGGCTTTGGATGAAGGCTTGAGATAATGTGGGTTGAGATCCTGCTCTACTAGTCGAGCTTCGCGTTTCTATAATTAGAATGTAAGCCTTTTTTAATCCAATATTTTCAGTTACTAGCACACTCTTCAATTTGCCATGTGTTTAATGAAATTGGGATATTTTAGTTTTAGCATACCTTGGAGAGTTCTTCTGGAGTAGGTTCCGGAGCCCTTTCAACTTTTTCCCCGTAAAATTCTGCGGCTGATGTAACAAAAACATCAGTGGGTACTTCTTCCTCTTCACTCTCAGATGGGGGTTCGTTAATCCACGTCTCTAAATCTAGTCCTTCTGGAAGAGGCACTTTTTTCTGAGCTTTCGGTGCAACAGGGTTCAACTCGCTAATGGACAATGTTAAACATTATCATTAATCATTTCCCATATAGACGCAACATACGAGCACGGTTACACCAGTCATTAAACTAGATATCTTTCGTAATCGAATCGTACCTGCTGAAAAAAGCTTTCAAATCTCCCCCAAATGTAATGGAGTCTATTTCACCCTTTGCCTCTAGTCGTAGGTAACATCGAATTAGATTGTAAAATGTTCCAGCTCGTTCCTGAACTTCTAACTCTTCACTTGACAGAAAAGATTTTAATTTCTCTTGAATTTCTGGGAGGTTGAGTGAACCTTTGCCTCTAGTCGTAGGTAACATCGAATTAGATTGTAAAATGTTCCAGCTCGTTCCTGAACTTCTAACTCTTCACTTGACAGAAAAGATTTTAATTTCTCTTGAATTTCTGGCAGGTTGAGCGACTCGTCGTGTGCACCATTTTCTTCAACTACGCCCTCCTCTTCCGTGTGCTCAACTGATTGCTTTGACGTCGGGGCACTTAAAATGTGAGATAATATCTTCAAACTGTTCTGTAAATATACTGCCTGAATTTTATGAGGCAGCTGGGTCAATCTCGGGTCCAGCATAGCGGTTAGTGTATTTTTCGGATATGGTAAAAACCTGCATTTAGAATTAAGTGTTGTGATGAGAAGCATTGGAGTAGCTATTAAAGATAATTCAATATTGCGTAGCTTACTCAACGTATTCCCCACAAATCCAAGCAGCAGCGTAAAGAACCTGAGTCATACTTGATGCTCTTGAAGTTCCCCCAGAGAGGCCGAATATTGCGAACGGATTTTCTATTAGCAGACTCATTTGTTGGACGGCAAACGACCGAATGGAAACTACTCGAATCGCTACATCTAGCATCTGAGAAGCAACTAGCTCACCATGGCTAACTCCTTCAACTCTTGTCAGCTCAACCAACACAGTAATGTACCTGAAATGAATTATAAATTGTCTCATAAATAAGTACCTGAAGGACTTTAATTAAATATAGAGCCGTTCAGATACCAAATTTGATTAAAAAAGCCGAACTCACCATTCAAAATTTGTAATGTATTGGTAGTTATTTTGTGAGCAAATCTGGATGATTTTGCTCAGCAGTTCGTCTCTATAAACTGTGCCCTCCGCCTTTTCCATATGCACCATTAATTTCTTGACTATTTCCATTAGGTTCTTCTTCCCGACCATTCCATAAAGCAAATCCAAGGCTCTCAGCCGTATTGAATCATCCTTATCATCCAAGCATCGCATAAACCAAATCTTTATGAGATTGGACAGATTTCGGGTGGGTGGTCAAAATTTTGGACATTGCAAGCAGGCCCAGGTATTTCAGGTTTTGGTCTGAATCCTCAATCAGAATCCGCAATTTCTGTACGCATAACTAAAAACCAAAATTGGTGTTCAAAACTTCTCACTGTTAAATTGAAGTTACACCGGTACCAAAAATGGTTCGCTAATCCAACTGGTAACAAACTAATGGTCATATTTATAAACATTACCTGTATGGAAGCATTATGTGTTGGCATTCCTGTTGAAATGGAAATCAGAACTGCAGGAAATCAAAAATTTACGGAGTCAAACATAAATCCCGCAAGCTGAGTGCAACATTACAAGACATGCTCCCATGTACTTGGCGTATTGTTCTAAACCCAGGCTAAGACAACATGTAATAGAATTACTAGAAAGTTTTGGTGGAAATTCTCCACAAGAAGGCGAAGTAGACAAGAAAAGAATACTGCAATCCTTTGAAGGGGTTTACAACAACAATCCCAAATAAAATTGACACTGCGTAAGCAACACAGTCCCAATTCTGACGTACATACATGCAGGGTAGGATATCCTTACCGGCTATTGTGGTGTTAATGCACTCGTAAAGAAGAGACATCGCAGAAGTGCTGAAATAGTATTAAATAGTATATGATTTATTACAGGCAACTAATTGTCGTCCTCCAACTGAATTTAAAAGATCCTAAGTTTAGTACCTATGAATTAGGTTCGTGAGTGGCTCAATTAACTTTTTACCCAGTCGGGGTTCCAAAGGTGTTAATGCGCCAAACTGAATTGATAAAAATATAAATTAGAATAGCCCAATGGCCAACACTATTATGAATGATTCCATATTTCAGCATAAATCTGCAACTCACCAATTTGATAATTTTTATCAGCATCCAATTATTTGTCGAAGAGGTCATAAGCTTGAAAAAGATGGGAGCCAGACTGAGGTAATTCTTTGGATTCTTTCGTGCCAGTTCACATATTACATTAACAGCTGCAGATTGAACGCCAGGATCAGGATCTTCCAATTTCTCTTTTAGCCGAGGAAAAGCTGGTCTTAACGCATCAGGGAATTTAAGGAATATTTTGTATAGCATCAAAACTCCTTTCTTTCTAAGGTAAGGCTTCGTAGATGATAACTGCAAAAAGGTGGACAATATTATTGTATTACATACGTCAATCAGCTCGGCAAAAATAAACCCTTAGTAAATTTTGTTAGTGCTTATTTACCAAAGTCATAATATCATTTGCCAAATCTCTCGCCAAATCTGGGCTGACAAAACAAGCCAGAGCAGAAAGAGCTGTTCCAGCTTCGTACATATTTTGACCACTTAAATCCTTCCGGATCATGTTCGTTGTGAGCATGAGAAGTTCCAAATCAGCATGAAAACATTGGGACGCAGTCAGGTAACCCAGTCTCTTGTGTGTAAACTTGGATGAACTCATCACTTCAATGATATTGAATCCAGCCCAACTAATATCATACCCGATCATTTGTAACTGTAGAAAAGCATACAATTTACTCTCAAAGCCTAATCAAATGCAGTGTTTTGCAAATGTAAATGAAATATTCTGTGTCATATTCGTGTTTCCGAAAAGTTATTTTGATTGCTAAAACTATAGGCCTAAGAATACTGTAATTCAACCGTGCTTTCAAATGGCTGGCGGTGCCAATCATAATTCAGAACCCACTAAAGTTAAACAAGTTGCAAAATGCGTTTGCATTATTCACGGACATGTCAATCATCTTCTCGTGGGCTGGGCATTGCAATTTGCAATGACAAACATTTGGATAGGACATGAACCGTGAACATTATCCAGTAAAAAACACACCCCACCCGCATTTATTCCATAATTTTGCAACCCATGTGACATGCGGCTCAGAAGTCACGAATATGACGAGCGTTAATGACAGAGGATATTTTTTATGTATAAATGGTACACTTACGTATGCTAATTTCGTGATAGCATTCGCTTTGACTGCAATGTTTTCTTGCCTCAATTCCACTTTAATTTCCTCCATGCATTGCGCGATGTATTTAGACTAAATAGTAAAAATATCAAAAAATTAATGCTTGGCCGGTTTTCACTGAGGCTACAATAAATGCAAATTTAATGTACTCGTGATTGACTGTTTTGTTTGTTACCTCATTATCCTTATTATTTCGAATCCCACGAACTAAATCAGTCATATTCTTGTCGAATATCCTTTCCAGGTTTCCCTTAACTTTCTTCAAAGCCATGTTGGCAAAATATCAAAATGTTTCACACAAACTAATAAACACACTTCAAAGGGGTAGCTCAACTAAACACACCCTTGCAAAAGTAGCTAAACTAAAGTAGAAATATTTTAGCTTCTGACTTCGCTTTCTCTCAAACCCAATTCAACACTCCCTTATTCCTCAACAAATGACTATCACTCCCACAAGTCATTAGTGGTGTACCGAATTTGGCAGTAAATGTAATAAGTTGTTATAATTGCCGGTCATATACAGGGCACTGACACACATGCCCTACAAAAAGTAAGAATTAAGTTGGTCCAAGGATTAATGGCCGTCTTCGAAGTCATGGACTCCACCAGATGATGCCCGACCAAGTGTGGATTAAAATATTTGTATTAAGATTAAATCTTATTTGACCAAGACCCCCAACGTTCTCTCCCATTCGCCTACAACAAAATTGACACTTTTCCAATCTATCTGAGTTGAGTTATTCTAATCCAGGGGAGGAAGAATAAAATCGGAGACTGGTGTTCGTAATTCCTATGCCATATGCTTGTGACTTGGTTTGTGTGCATGGGATTCTCCGCCTCCAACCCCCACTCCATCCATCCTCACTTGTACAGGAATCAGAACACCGTTCATGCCGATCCACAATAATATGTCGAAAATATATTGTGCAAATTTAATTTAGAAAAAATCAGGAGGTTATTCGAAGTCATTCATTTTCACACTTGTCACTGACCTGTCCTGAATATTATTAAGTTCATTGCCCATTGTCAGCAAGGAGCAGCAGATTTTCAACAACAACTTGTGTTTTGTCTTTGGCACACGCACAATAATTAAAAGTTGGGATCCCTGGAAGAAATGCATTAAATGCTGAGACTGAGCTATTTTAAGTAGAATATTTAAATACGTTTTGAAATACTGCCCATGATTCGTTTAAAAACAGCACATTTGTTCAATTTGGGGGAATGTCCTTGTTGGTTGTAATATTATTACAAAATATTATTACAAAGGTTATTACAAACAAAATATTATGATGAATCAGGTCGGATGGACCCTAGGCTTAATACTAATAAGAACCAATGTGGTCAAAAAACTAAAATTCTATTGTCCAGCTTACCAGCTTACGCAGCAGCCTTGACTAGCTGAATTAAATTTCTGTCATTTTTGATTACGGTTATGGGCTCTAGCATAGGCACATTTGTACCACCACTTTTGAATGTTATTCAGGTGTTCTAGCATGTATTCTTCCGAGTAAAGAGTGCGCTGGATTTCTTATCTATGCTTAACGGAATAAATTGCAGGATGAAGAATAAACTGATTTTCTTGGGCCGATGATGATGCCGATGCGACGACACATTGGCAGTTCAGTAGTTCAATTGCATTTTAAGGGGTCTGAAAATCTCTAATGCAACTCATCGGTATTAAGAGGGCCAAAAATGTGAACGGAAAATCCAAGATTCTCGGCGGATTGACGAATATTTTCTTTTCCAAGAATCTGGTCGGAGCAGACATCCATCCCTGCTGAAGAACAAAACCTATTGGGCAAGTGGATGCGGTGTCGCTCCGTCGAGCAACGGTATGCCTTCTGTTAATACACGAGATCTGATCACTTTTAGTAAATGAAATTAATTTCTGACATTTTGTGATTGTGCAATAAATAGGTTAATAGGAACCCTCTTGTCTGAATCTGGAGCATAAAGTGAAGTCTTCATTGTTTGCGAAATTGAAGAGGAATACGCGATTCAGTACGACCACCTTTTCGTGCAACAGAATCCAGAAGAGTACAGTACAAACGATAAAACAATTTGCCAAAGACAAATACTTCACAGTCCTGAGGATGGCCCGGCTCGAAATAAAGTCACCCGAAAGGGCACGGAAAATTTTTATGGATTCGTATTCTTCGGCCGTGTCTAATGTGTGATGAAGATTGAATAAAATAATTATTAAAAAATGCATTTTATGCTTGTCGATTTGTGTTCTGGTTGTATCATTTATTGTAGCTGTTGTAACGTAACACACTGTAGAGGTAAAACAGGAACGAATATAAATAGTGCTCGGTAGAAAAGAAAGGTTTACCTGTGAATTACTTTAGTTTAAATAAATCATCCCTGTGTGAGATTCAGAATCAGATCCTTGTTTTCCTTCTCCATGTGTTCTATTTCTATGCAGACACTACGCCGCACGTGAGGAGCATTCCATGACGCGGGAAGTAAATTGTTCAATGCCGAAGTACGCAATTTGCAAAAATTGACACGTAGTAGTCTCTGAAGTTTGATACTGAAAACAATTGCGCTAATATCTCTTCTGAGTTCCTTGAATATCCACTGTACTGTGAAAGGTCAATTTGAGGTGCGTATCAGAGTTACGACTACAAGGGCCTGATAATGGCTCAGTTGTTGCCTCCTGGTTCACTGAATATGATCCAGCAGACCCTGGGCACTTTACGAGTTCTCTTCGAAGTGACCTTATTTGGAGACTCCTATTTCGCCTGGTATCGACTTCATGCATGTAGGAAACCCTTTTTACTTAATTCGGAGCACTTTACTCAGAATCGGATGTCAACAAATTTCATCCGCTCTGCCTTCAACAAACCAACTTTTGGTAACGTACAAAAACACGCCTTGCATTTGGGAGGCAGGAAACGACTTCCGTACTATTTCTGAACATCACGACGAAGGAAAGGTACGATTCAAAAATATTTGGAATTAAACACTATATATTTTTACTTTGTTTAATCACACATTGTCATTTTAATAGGAGTTCTGGATATTGGAAAACTACGGTGCTGCTGCTTGGATCGAGAAAATCGAGATTGCCCTTTTAGTATTCACGGATTCGACATAATTCAATTCATGGTCGAGGTCAGGATGGGTTGATGAATCAGACATTGAAACTCATTTTGTGAATTTGGATTTTGCGGAATACAACACATTGTAATATTTTATTTTTGAATATTTAATTGGACAGCCTTTCGGAAAACCCACGATGATGTAACATACAGAGAACTCATTCTTAGTTGATTAGTGAGTAGTTTTTGTTCAAAGCCTTAGAAGGGAATAATATCTGCAATTAGTAAGGCTTCATTGTTGTATAATGGTTACATCTTCTTTATTACCCAAGCTCAATCTGTATTTGTAGACGAATCCAATAATTGCGTGTGTAAATAAATCTAATCTCAAAAAATAATTTTCTTTAGTTTCTTTATTGAACTACGCAGCCACTCTGGTTGCTGAATTGAACACGGATTGTATACCAATTACAAGAACTGCATAATCACCTTAATTTATACAAATGCAGCAACTCATAGATCAGAGTCCTTAATAAATCTATTTCCTTCAGAATTTTTCCCAACATATTTGAATCGCCTCTTTCCCTGCTTCCCAGTTTTTGGAACTTTCTCCGATGCACAGCTTTTCCTGCTTTCCGCAGCCCGTGCCTTTATTAATTCGAAGGAAATTGGCAATGGTGTAAAGGAAGGTGCTAAAGTAATTTCATTCAATGTCATATTTTCTGCACGTCTCAATTCCTTTGGGCTCACAATTCGATGATCCAGGAATCGCAGACTCCGCAAATGGAACAGAATCAGCCATCTGTACTTTTGATAGTCGGATTCACTAGCAAAGTCATTTGTTAATTGATCTGGGCAAACGGGATTTCCAAGAAGGCTCAAATAACGCAGATTAAATGCCCGGGTCGCCAGTTCTTTCAGCAAACTGCTGAGATCCCAAATCTAATTTAAAAAGTGAATAACGTAACTATCCGTGCACATTGGCATGAAGACAATAAAGTAAAAAATTGTGCCTGCTAATGAACATTCCACACATTTCTTTAATTAAATTGAAATTTGATGTGTGATCTGCTGGGTGAGCTTACCCGATTTTTGTTCAGACTCAAGGAATGCAATTTAGGAAAGGTTGTCTTCAAGTCTATTAGCTCCAATTGATTGTTGTCCAATATTAGTTCCTCCAAGTTTTCAGCACAAACATACAGTCCCTTTACTTTGGTTAGTAAATTGAACGACAGGTCAATTCGTTGAATAAATGAACCAAATCGGAGGACAGAAAATTCGGTCATGTCTCGTCCAACAATGCAAATCTGTAAGTAGTATTACTTGAGTCAACTGTCCACTGCACTGGTCAGAAGAGTACAAATCTGCAATGTAGGATATCATAGGTAACTAAATTTACCTTTTTTGACTCGTCCTCGGAGTTTGCAGAGTCTTCGGCGTCGGCGTACATCATAACAAATTAGAATTCGTACCACTTTTGGTTTTGCTGTTGACAATAATTTGTGCATGAATGTTTGTAATAACTTCAACTAACTTCAAAAGGGAACTTGTATGATTTCAATTGGCATGCGCGACTAGCGCAGCGCAACATTTGGTTTAATTCAACCTGAATTTGCTGAAGGATGACCTGATTGCATTACACGTGGTAAATGGTGTTTATCTATTGTTCTATTTGTCAATTCATTCACATGACCAGGTGCATGTTTTCCACTGCAATAAATATTAAACTATACATATATCCTGTCCTGCTCTCATGTCGCTGCTGCTATGTTGTTGTGTGGAAATGAACCTCATAAAGACATGAGGCAACGACGAAGACGCTCACCTCTTCATTGCATAGTTTCACATTACATTTAAATTAAATGTCTGTATTTGATAATCCGGGCTCAAGAACTCATGTCATAAATGCCATTCTGCGCTGTACTTCAGGAATCCAATGGTTATTAAATCAAGTTACAAGTCAAGCTTCAACACAAGTTATATTTTAATTATTTCCATTTGATTTTTTTTATAAAATAATCCTAAACCTTAAACAAATATGAGTTAAACTAGTTTTCATTCTTTCCTGTCTTCTTTACTTCGATTGATTTGACGCACTGTTTTATTGAAGGCTCTGTTCAAATAATCTTTTTTCGTATAAAACCCTCTTATAATATCGTCCCCAGTAATCGAGTCAAATCAAAACAGGGCGTTGAGCAATCACCCTTGCTTTTTTGGAAATTGAAAATGTTCATGGACTCTGTATCCCTTGTCACTTCCGGCTGGCCGTTTAATAACGTAATCTGTTGGTTTTCCATTTTTTCCTGTGTGGTGGTAATGGGGACTATACCCGGGTTTGTGGGCTCCATGTGAAACCGGCTTTACTCCTGCAAAGCAAATGCAGTAATCATTAAAATGACGCGACCCCCCGATTAGTTTGTACTAACAGATTATCATGATTTAAGTAGGCAGTCGTAAATCTATTAATTAAATACAAATTAATTATGAGATTGCAATTATTGGGACAGAGAATTCAGAAAATGTGTTGAATTCAGGAGCTACAATAACTGGTGGCTGAAAAATTTTACCATTAGAAGCTCGCTGAGCTGCCTCTTTCGCAGCCTTCCTGGATGCAAATTTGTGGAATACTTGTTTAACAGCAGGAGCTGCAACACGAGCCCCAACACCAATTAATGGAACAACAGGACCAACACTTTCTGAAGGAGCCGGTTCCATTATGAAAACGGAAACAATTCCGAAGGCAACAATCAGTGAAATCCTCATCTTATGTCTTGTCAATTGTGTTCTATTGTAGATTAAAAAGGTCTTGGCAAACACACCGCAGGGCAGTTCAACCGAAATCTAGCTGATTGCAGTGCAATTTTGCACCTGCCTATGTGACAAAAATAATTAAATTTTAATCAGCCGTGCTTAACGTGAATTGAAATGCGTGATTTGTTAAGCTTAATTTAACCAGGCAATATAATTAAACAAGCAACGAGTAGACCTGCAACAAATATTTAAACGCCCTTGTTGACTTCAGTGAGCCATTTTATAGTGCATCGGAGTCCACGTAATCGCACCGACTAAGCGAACAGCGAACGTCTTTAACCACATGCACTGCGTTTGGTAGGAAGTACTTTTGCTCATTTAATGAATAATTTCTGAAGAAATAAACCAGATAAATGATAAGAGTAATGCATGCGAGTGCAACTGGAACATTCGTTTTAACTATTCATTCAAACATGTTTTATTAGCACGCCGACTGCTGGCTTTCCTTAATAGAAAACCTTTAAGAGCGTTCTCACTCTACACTGAGTGATAATTTAATATTGGATTTGAATTGATTTATTACAAAGGACATGCATTCTTCCCTGATATCTACTACTACATAAATGGCTGGGACTATCTAGCTGCTTAGAGTGATGATGGTGTGTGGTCTAGCAAATTATGTTTTCCTTCAAAGTTTGTTTGCAAATTCTGATACAGTTCCTTCTCAAGAAATTTGAAGTTCCGGCGTTATCTACATTCCATGTTGCCACTGTTAGTTTATTCAGAGCATTTGTAATAAACATTACTAAGAGAGCGTTTTTTTTTGCAGAATTATAATTAGAACCAGAATGTGTGTGTGACTCGCAAATCCTTTTTAACTCATGTCAACATGAACACAGGAAGTTTATTTCCTCCGTACATGATGTAACAATGCAAATTACCATTTTATTTGGAGTAGTGTTCAGCACTAAGATTAATCTCTTCATTTCCTCCCAGTAATAAAAAAAACTTAACATTGAAAGAGAATTATAATCAATCCTTGCATTGCGTTTTGCTTGGCATATTATGCCTTGCCTTTAGGGCAGATAAGCCGCATTCACATTCCTCCCAAAGCTCATTGTTTTTGACCTTCTCATTTGGAGTACATTCTGAAATGTGAGGGTGTGAAGCCAAGACTTGAGTCATTGTATCTCAAATGCGAAGGTAAGTTTGAATTTCAATAATTTGAGACTTTGTCAGCAGTCCGAATATCATTCCTTGTGTAACGTGGAAATATTTCATTCCTTGGGTGAGTGATTAGTTTATTAGTACACGCTATAAAATTGCCAATTTGTTTCTAGATTTTCACTATGAAGAGAGAAATTTTGTGGATCACTTTGATGTTCGTGCTGTTGCTTGCTCCTGCTAGCACCTCACCGATATTGCATCTTAATTTCGCCAGTGAACAACAAGAATTCAAATCACATCGAACCGTTCGAAGCCCGGCTGATCCACCACGAACAATGCAATCACAAAGCCTTGCACCAGTTCCTGAAGGAATAACGGAAAGATGCCCACCTGGAACTTACAGATCCGTTAGTGGCCGTTGTGTGTCATCTTACAGGTGGTAAACTATAGAGAACTCTTAGATGTTGGAGTTGAAGAAATACGTAATTTGTATATTGCTTAATTGCTATTTTTACCCTCTGGTTCTGATTTTGGTATAAAAATAAATATTCTGCTAGTGATTTGTTGTAAAGTTGTTTATTCAAAAGCAGCGCTGGTTTAGGTGCATCCTTGTCCTGTTGGAGCCGCATCCTTCAGAGTTTATCGATTCTCAGAATTTACCAGTATTACAGGTCATGTTGTGCCAAACTCATATCTTATGCCCAGGGAATACGTTAGGGTGACTATGTAAATGATCCAATAATTGTTGGGTTGTGATGTGATTTGAGATTTCCGAGGAATCTTTCCGGTGAGAGAATTAACTATAAGAAAGCTGCGTAACGTACCATCACACACACACTACTGCATATAAGTAAGTTATCTTCAAGGTTATTACAAAACTGACCCGACGAGGCGAGCTGGCTCCACCAACAACATGGATTAAACTTTAGTATTTAGTTGGAAAAGTATTGGTGTGAGATACAAATTTGAACTAATATTCATTTCATTGATGAACGCACGGCATGGCACTCATTTAAGCGAAATTTGAAGAAACTAAAAAAAAACACCCTCATCAGGTTGTTCAATGTGTTTCGGGCTGGAACATTATTTATGTTACAACTCTGTTAAACCTGCTTCTGCAAAGCTTGAATTATATTTTGATTTGAATGTTAGATTTTAATTAAATTTTTCTACAACTCTGTTAAACCTGCTTCTGCAAAGCTTGAATTATATT
>JAAXYW010000240.1:0-48585 GCA_036851895.1 Orthonychiurus folsomi
TTAGGCATTTTGAAAACTGGCAACCGAACAAAAATTCGGAGGCACTGTGAATCGCATTGACCTTCAAGGGTCCAAATTTCAAATTTCTAGTGGGAACCTACGCAAGGTTTAATAGTGGCCAAAATAGGCCGCCCTACCCTCTGTATGTAGTTTCATTTTGCAATCTTAGCATTTTATGAATATGAGGTGTTTTTATGAGGGCTTCATTTTTATGTTTAGTAATACATATTCGGTTTTAAAACACGTTCTTCCTCAACAGTGCAGACAAACAAGAGGAGCCTCAAGAGTGCCAGTCACCTGGATGGAATGGAAAAGACAACTTTAGCAATTTTTGTAGTAATTTTTTCGAACGCTTTGACCACTGGTCCAATAGTGTACATATTAATCGAGAGGAATTTTTCCTTAATGGCGTACTATAATACTGGCTACTGGTACATAAATGCTATCATGAGTGCATGCTACGCTTACCTGCTTATAGTGGATGGCATCGTGTTCGCTGTCTTTGCCCAAATCTGCCTAGCAATATGTAACTCTTCTTGTATCTGGTTAAAAAAGATATGGTAATAACAAGTGTAGAATTTTGAACAATATATTTTGCAATAATTTGATGAGGACTTCCTGTTAACATATGTAGGTGGAACCCAAAGATAACAAGGGACGACATTGAGAATGGGCGTATCGAGTATCGAACACATCAAGTCCTCCATAATTGCATCGTACAGTTGTCGAGTTTCCCATTAGCCAGTATACTTTCTATTGGCTGCATTGTCATCATCTTATCGTTCTTTATTGGTGTAAAATACAGCAGTGTCCTCAATCCCCTCATTCTCCTCTCAATTACTGGGTGTGGGATTACTGGGCTCTGTATCCTAAAGATTGGTTTTGCGGTGGCTAATACGTACTCTCAGAATTCGGCAAATTATGCCAACTCGTATCGAAGAAAATCAAAGTATCTAACTAAATACAGCATATGTTTCTACCGATCCTGTCGGACGTTGTATTTTGACGCGGCTGGTACTTTTAATTTTGGCGTTGCCACTTACAAGACTGTGGTTAATGATGTAATTGTACAAAGGATCATTGAATTGCTACTTACGTTTTAATCTAACCAATCGCTTTCTAAGTTTCAACAATAAACACTCATGGAGTAACTCATAAATTTTTTGAACAAATTATATTTTAATTTGATTTGTGTATTTTTATGACACGCATTATTTACTTATACAAAATGCAAATTTGTATCTTATTCTATTGGCAATACCTGCCGCTAGCTAGTGAATTAATGTGATCCTAACTGATCCAAACTAATAACTGCGTGCCTTCTTCGACGATATAATGCAGTTAATACCTCAATAAAAAATGACAAAATACTCACAGAAAAGAAACCCAATGACACATAAAACAGGAACACAAGCAATTGGCTTTTAAGTGTAATGTAATTCTTTGAGCTCGGATCTCTCACACTATTCTCATTCCAAGATTTCTGTGCCGCTGCTAATGATGACTTGAATTTCAAATTGTCTTTATGTGCTAGCTGCAGACCAATCCAGAAGTTATATATTCCAGAGCTTACCAGTGAGCCCAAAGTTTTGGACAAAGGCAACGAATTTGGGCGCTTGATTTCCCATTCAGATTGATCCAGTAGAAGTTGCTCCTGTCCTATATGACAAGATGTTTGAATTCCCCGATTATCACACATCTTAAGCCAGAAATTACGAACGCTGAGTGTATCGCTTGATTCAAGCAAAATAAATTTGTTAGACTTTTGCCCAAATGCAGTGTCCAAAAAACTCAACAGATCCGACTCAGAAACTTCTATTATTTCTGACTCATCCAGACTTAAAGAGACAAATGCCTTTTTGCTAGATGTCTCATTGTACTGATATGCAAGGAATGCGCCTATCCATTGAATAAATATATCATAGCTTGGATACAATAATTGGAAATTTTTAGAAGCCAATCCATCGTAGGTATCAATTTGACCGATTTGCCATGGTACAATGCCTGAGCTCCGAACGAATCCTGTGTACCCATTGCTGATGACAGTACAGCAGAATACCCAAAGCAAGAAGAGCATTTTCGCCCTTGAAACAGCTCCTGGTTGCAAAAATAGGGCCGCAGTCAGTTGAAGAACAAAATTGGACACATCCGGTGTCAATTTAGACTTTCCTTGAAAAATAGTCACCTCCGGAATTACCCAAAATAGAAATGTGAGAAGAATTATCAAGGATGGCACAATAATCCATACAAATTTATCCATAGGATTAAACCAGGAACCAAAATTTAGCGTTGAATTGCCTGGAATTTTGCAGTAGAGGAATTCTATGTACATGAGCTTTGTGGGGATAATGGCGGATTCTGGAAGGCTCTGTCCTATTTGATATATGTCTGGGACAATAGTAGTCGGGTGTTTGCTGAAGTTCATCAATTTATTCTTGGTAACACATTGCTCCTTGTAGTGAAATGCCGTGAAATTGTGACGTTGACCCATTTCAAGTATTATTTTTGTATTTCCCAAACAGCTTGCAGCGATTGTTCGAAGTTCTCCCCAAGTGGCCAATGAGCACATTTCTGATTTGTTTGATGGGATAATCGGCTCATACGCATCATTCATACAATTCACGCAATGCCCGTCAAAGCCGGATTTAATCACTCTTAAATAAGCGACTGCATAGACTATTGTATTGTATGCCCACACCCATAGGGGAAGTCCTCGTCTGCATAAATTTGATTCTGGACAATTAAATTCCAGTACATACGAACCAGTTATGAGCAATTGGTCATGGTAAAATTCATATATCCACCAAATGACATTCGGGGCCAGAGTAGCTAACCCAAATCTCTCGTCAGGGACCCAAGTATTCCGAAGTGATTCCGCCAAAATGATGATAAAATCGGATTCACTTTCTGATGAGAATTTGTTGATGGTGTGATAGGATACAAAGTCTGGAGGCATTTTAGGTCCAGGATTGTGATCCGTCTCAATGAATAAGTACATCCGGCAGGTATCTTTGTGGTTTTCCCATGATCCGGGCATGAAGGAATGGTTGTATGTTAAGTAGACTACGGGGACTTCCATCATTGCCACTGTTGAAATAACCGTTGTATCTGGCACTTCGTTGTTAAAAGAATGAATCATGATTTTACAATTTGCTAACACACTTAATGCGTTGCTCAAACTCAAATTGAGGCAAAAGTTGAGTCTTGGGGAATAACCAAGGATGAGCACAGTTACAAATCCGACCAGGGTTGAAAGTTTGAAGCCATGAATGCTTCCAAACATTTTGTGGACTGATTTAGTGTGTACAAACTCGGAACAACCAACAACTAAGTAGTTTCTTCAACAAATTGTAAGGTTAGTATATCCACATGCAGTATCTAGGTTTGCAAGCGGTCAACTGGATGGATTTCACCAGGAGAATACAAAATGAACATTTAATAACAATATTTAAGCAACCAGACATGTACTTACAAAACTAAAACAACATGAACTTCGAGATGATTGTTTTGGTGATCAACGCAAATATAAGCACTAATCATACATTAGCTTCCATTGGAAAATATGAGCTCAAGAACGACTACACCCTTGTGGTACGGTTACGGCTAGTTCAATACGTAGTAGCTATACACTAGGAAATCATTAGGGATTTGCATGTGTTACATTATTGATGTTTATTTCGAAGAAACTTTTTCGTTTCTAAAATACATGGTTATCTAGGAAAAATTCCCCTGTGTCACAGAAAAAGCAAATAAACACAGCAAACATAAGGTAGAAGGATTGAACAAAAATATCTAATTCATGAATATTCCCGTGAAACTAGCTGTCCCATAGCGATAGCGTGACATCAAGTTAACTAGTCATACCACCGATCTTAATGAAAAATATATATCTTCTAAATCTTTAAAACCAAGTAATTTGGGAATGGTGCTCGACAATGCAATGACCACACCACCGCACTCCACCACCGCCAAAGAAGGAAATGCGGGTCTAATCCCTTTCCGCCAAGGAAATCTCATGCACACTAAATTGCGAGATCATGGTCGCACCAAGACCCGAACAAATAATTTAAAATGAACCGAAATAGTAACTGATCTTAATATTGTAGCATGTTCTCTGGTTCTTCAATAAGATTCAATTCGCATATCCAATCAAAATTAACTTGCTGTTTCAGCCCCAATTAAATGTTTGCTCAGAATAAGCCCAATTTTCTGTGCTGACATGTATAAGTATGTATCCGATGAGGTTTAAGCATTTGATTACTAACGGGCCTACGTGCGCGAATTGATTGTGTGTTGTTTTGTTTAATGCTGAACACAAGTTGCATTTGCTCAGTTGTATTAATTGCACTGTCAAACCATAAATGCAAGAGAATGAGGAATCCGCTCTCCGCGCCGTCATCCATCCGTCCAGTAAAATCAAGGTTAGTTGGCTTTGCGTTTTTTGCTCATCTAAACTATACATAAGGTATAGTAGTGTTAAATCACGACAGATCAACCCGACCCGGCCTTGTGCGAGGGAAAAGATAACATAACTACTACATGACACAAATACACGCATAGGCTGTCTAATTCGGGTGTTTGAAGTGGAATTGAATGGAGTTTTGTTTTTGTGACTTCTTTCCTAATAAAGGACACTGGGGAGCATTTCATATATTTATGTGCAGTAGTAATTAATTACCTCATTTGCACATTGTACTTTACCCTTGCAGTGTGAAGTGAACACCCCAATTCGCCTATTTAAACGACCACCCGTTGACATTTTGATTTGAATCACCCGCAAAGGTATGTATTGAATAGTTGAATTAGAATAACTTATCTATTTTCTAAACAATACACTAACATTTGCTAGCGTGAATTTCTGAATTCCGAAGATGGACACCCAAAACCAGGCTGGTCAAATTGTCCTTCATCATCTGGACAATTCCCGTTCTCAAAGAATAATTTGGCTTCTGGAAGAGCTGAATGTCAACTATATTATCAAAAACTACAAGCGCGGACCGGATCAGCTTGCCCCGAAAGAATTGACCGAAGTTCATCCGCTAGGAAAAAGCCCTGTCATCACGGATGGCCCTTATACTATAGCCGAGTCTGGTGCAATTATCGAATATTTGGTGGACACTTATGGCCCACACCTAAAACCCAGTGAGAAGGATGCAAGGATGCAGTACACGTTTTGGCTACACTTTGCTGAGGGCTCTCTCATGACCCCGCTGCTACTTCGCCTGGTATTTGACATGGTTGTGGTCAAGACTCCATTCCTGTTTAAATTTGTGGCCAGGGGTATTTCCAATTCTGTTTCGGAGGCGTTTATCACACCGAATCTGAAGAAACTGTTTGCATTCATCGAAGCACATTTGGAGAAGAATGAGTATTTTACTGGAGGGCAATTTAGTGCCGCGGATGTTCAAATGAGTTTCGGGATCCAGGCTGCCACGTCACGTGCTTCGCAATTTGTTGGGCCGAAAACAAAGGAGTGGTTGAGTGGAATGGTTGCGAGGGGTGCGTATAAGAAGGCGTTGGAAAAGGGAGGGAAATTTGATTATTGAGTAAGTAGATAATGATGATGAAATTAAATGAACCCACCTCAAGTAATCTATATTATACTCTTTGAATCTTCCATCAAATGGAAAAGGAAAGGTTATAAATAAAAATATCCGGATCCGGTTTTTCCTATACATGCTCCTTTTTTGTGTTCTGAAAAAATAAAGCCCAACCTTGGGAAACATGTGAATTTAAATTATGCCCTAGTTGCAATCGGCGAAAATCTTGAAAATCGACGTGTCTATTAACAATTTATAAAAACAAAATGTCTGCAATTACAATTTATGCAAAAAAGCACACTGGAAACAAATAAAGATGTGAATTTACGAACGCTAACATGTGGCTAGCTAACAATTTTATATTAATTATTTATTCTCCGAGTTTTAAAAAATTAGAATAAGAGACTAACAATAAACCAAAAAAATCAATTTTAGGTGCACTTCTTATACATTCTGACAATAGCAAGTTTCTAAACATTGCAAAATGTAAAACCAACTGAAAATCGGCAACCTGAGAGTCTAAAAAATTATATTGTACTAATGTCGTTCTTAGACCCTAAGAACGACCTTAGTACGATATAATTTTTTTGTATTACAGTTCTAGACTGGAGTGGAACTCATACAACCTACGAGGTTTTTCAACTTCTGAATATGTTCTGCCCTTAGGTTATTAAACTGTGGAATTACTTTGGTTTCCCATCGCTTAGATCCATTACCGGATGCTGCTGCCTTTACAACTGGAGACAATACTCCATCCGCGCCAAGATTGAAACTAGCCTCCAAAGATACTACTTCAGTTGGTGTCGGTTCAGTTGGTGTCGGCGGCGGGTCGAGGTATAGGTCAACACAACCAAGACATTCATCACCTTCTGTAATTATGATTTGCAACTCCCTTTTGTTTCCAAACGATAGTTTTTGAGGGTTTGGGCATGGGCTGTGATCCGGAAATATTTGTTTAAGCTTCGGTTTTGAATCTCCGTCCTCCTGGCACTTGAATGCAAAGGTACACAAGTCCTTGATGGCAATGATTTTCTGACCACTCGACATCTGATCAGCCAAATGGGCGGCGCCAGCAATTATAAAACTGGATGGATCTAATGGAGGTCGAGCCAATCGTACGCCTGTCCAAATTTGAGCAGTACTCTTAACGCTGTACTCACTTGGCTTGCATGTATCGGCGATTGCAGCCTCATTCATTTGGAAAGGCTTTTGATTTTTTAATTTTTCTTCTGCTTTACGGATCGACATATTTATAACTTTCTGAATAACATCGGTGTGTGGGTTCCTCCAAAGGCTCTTAATCCCCCTAAGGACACTCTGGAACAATCCGCCAGAACTGGGAGCTAGCTGGGCTTCACCACAATTTGAGAGCATTTTTATCTCTGATTTTGAGTAAGAATACACCGCTGCATCGCAAACCACATTTCTCACAACGACGAGGAGTTCGTTTGAAGAGTGGAGACGGGACTCATCCAGTGCACATCCCAGCGCCACTGCAGTTGTTTCATTAATCAAGCGAACATTGGAGAATCCAGCAATAATAGCAGCGTCTTTGGTTTCTTGGCGCTGCTTGCTATTGTACCAGAGCGGAACTGTTAAAACAACTCCTGAAATTTTTCGCTCCAAGTATGTCTCAGAAACTGTCTTTATTTTTGACAAGATAAGAGCATAAAGAAGTTCCTTGCGCAGTTCCTCTCCTCTGAATAACCTTTGTTGGGGTCTGTAGTTGGTGTCAATCATGACTTCCTTCATCGAGCAGCAAGTACTGTCAATTTCTTGCCCTCTCTGGCCAATTCCGAAACTTGACTCGCCAAGCCAGAGTATGTTCTCATCACATTGATTTCCCCATTCATTTGGAATCAGTTCCAGTTTTCCGTCTTTAAGTACTCCAGCACGAATTTTAGTTAATCCAAACTCGACTGCGATTGTGAATGAGTCCACTTCAGCAGCACGACTTTCCGATTTGCGCGTGGCATCAGCATATGTGTGCAAAGGTGTTGGGCTTCTTCGGGGTTCAAGACCGGAAGTGCTTTGAGAGTCAAAAACTGAGAAGGTATTTGGCTGTGGCTGTGTAATCTTCCCACGACCACGACCGCGGCCAGAAGAAGAGAGAGTTGTTTGCTTCTGAAATTCTTGACGCTCGGTTTCAGCATTGCGCTGTTCATTGTCAATTAGTTCCTTCGCATGTCTTGCTTCTGACTTCTTTTTCATTTCGAGTTGAATTGTGCGATCATTTTCTTCTTTCTCCCGTTGCTTTTTCTCAGCCTCGAATTTGAGTATGCGCTTCCGGTCCTCGCTGTCTTTCTCAAGTTTCTCATTCCATTTTCTGTGGTTCTCGCTCTTCAAGTCCGCCATTTCTGTTTCCACAACTGTTCTCAAAGACGACCGATGGACCTCGACCTTTTCATTGCTTGAAATATTGCGGATTTCCATTTCTAAAAGCTTACTAACTTCTGTGAATGTCGCAGAATGCACACTATCGTATTTGTGGATTGGAATGAGCACCTTCAGCTTTTCTTCCATAATTTCGACGTATTGATCCTTGTACTTCCGAATTGCAGCCCTTATAGTTCGAATGGACTTGTCAAGTTTGATTTCGTTGGCACTCAAATAAGTTTGGAATGATCTGTCAAGCTCTTGGCACAGGCGGGGTTCTTGGTCAGGAATACCAGAATCCTGGTGAAAGTTGCAAGCTTCTCTCAATGCCTGCATGCAATCCTTCTTTAATTCTTCGTGCATTTGCTGAAGATCTTGGTTTCGCCAAGCAGTGGAGGATTCCAATCTTAATTTCATTTCATGGTTGTACAAATTCTTGGTCTGACTTATAGCGTATTCAGCTTGTCGTAACTCGTCCTGCACAATTGTTGCATTACGTGCTACAGCGAAACTCCTTGCAATCGTTAACCCTTCCATTAAAGTGGGAGTTAAATCGTTGTGCTTGAATTCTTTGAGTAGACGCTCTTCAATGCGTGTGGACAGCTCGGCCAATTTACATGAGCTTAAAGAAATATACGAATCGAAGTGCTTTTTCAAAGCGCGGAAATATTCTATGATCGCATTGACAGCTTCATCAAACGGCTTCCTCTTTTTCCGAACAAGCTTCTCCATGTTTTGATGATTATAATCTCGGTATTTTAGGCTTTTGGGAGTCAGCTGTTTTACAATTTTAACATGTTCTTGATTAAACTGATCAACTGTGTCCGTGATGTGGTTTTGGAATATTTTTAATAACGCATTTGCTGCTAATATGTCGTACTCATTGAGGGATTCCTCAATTCTGTTATCTTGCTCACGCTTTTCATCCTGATTCTTCTCCAGAATCAATTTGTAATCTTCAAACCAGCTCATAAGTATATTGCTG
Organism: Orthonychiurus folsomi; assembly: GCA_036851895.1. Lineage (NCBI taxonomy): Eukaryota > Metazoa > Arthropoda > Collembola > Poduromorpha > Onychiuridae > Orthonychiurus > Orthonychiurus folsomi. The sequence continues at coordinate 8,902 of JAAXYW010000240.1, forward strand.
AAGATAATTGCATTTTCCGATTCAAATGCCGTGTTTTGAGATTTAAATAATTCCGTTATTTTTAAGAGTTCCCTTTGTTCAAACTCACGATGATATTTTTGAATGTCCTCCAAAATGCACTCCAAATCGTTAATTTTGTGATTCATCATCTTGCAATATTCTGCATATGAGCGTTCCGTCAGTTTTTGCCACAAGTTAACAATTTCCGTCTGGTTTAAATCTTTGGAAACTTGATGTGTTGAAGAAGCAATACGTTGGAATCCGGGAGGTAGTGTGTCACAATGACTTTGGTAATTGCATTCAGTTTGATTTCGATGTGATTCCGATTTCGAACCAATGCTCCTCTTCCTGCTGTTCCAAGCAGCTTGATATTCCATACTCAGCAGCTTGAAAAACATGTTCATATTCTCCTCTGTCTTATTGACGTCATTATCTAAACAAAATGATTCAAGTCTTTTGAGTATTAGCCGTACCTCTTCCTCGTGTGCCTCTTCCATAACCTCTGATGAAGGCCTCGAATGAAGCCAGTTTCGGTATTCTTCTTTCTGCTTCGTAGCATATTGGTGAAAACGCTCGTCCTTCTCTTGACTAGTCAACACTCTTCTTGGATTTTGTAATTCTGTCGCCACAGAAGAGCTTGCAGTGGCTACAGAAGCGTCGTTCCTTCCGAAATCAGACACCGACACATGATTTTTGGATAAACAGCCTGCAGAAGTTGCTAGGCCAGTCATATTATGGGAATCTGAGGTTATCTTTGAATCCGAAAGATCTAGCATCTCTTGATCCTCAGAAATACACCAACAAGCTTCATTTAAAAGCCCAAAAGTTTGATCAGAAGATCCAGCAGCAAGAAGGTTGGGCTCTAAAAACGTTTCTGTCTTGAGCGCAGTTTTGACGTTCTCCATACAGTACAAGAAATGGTCCGACAAGCCCTTTCCAGTTGTAGACAGGTATGGCATAGAGTCACCATCCAAAATTGACGATGAAAATAATTTCTTAACGTGTTTTGCGAAATCTTTTCCCGGCTGAGCTGTGTCAAGTCTTTGTTCCGGCAGAAGCCAACATTCCTTGTTCTCAACGCGAGACAAAAATAATTCAGTATTGTTGTTTCGAATTACTTCGGACAAGTATGTCAAACCATTGGTTGCACCGAACGCATGGGTGGATGCGGTTGCTTGAAAATCAAAAATAATTGCCACTAGCTGGTGAGTACTCAATTTTTCAAACAAGTCATTTCCATTTTGCAAGATAAATCGTCCAAGTAGGTCCATCGCACTTGACTGCATGCAACAAATCATTAAATAAGCATAATACGATTTCTTTTGTACGTATTCAGTTTTGTTCAAGCTTACGTAAAGAATCATACCTCAAATGTAAACTGACTGGTGGTAATCAATGTAGTAGAAATTAGACCGGCCAAGGCCAATAAAGGACACGACGGGCTTTGGTGGACTACATTGGCCAGAAGCACAATTGATTCTCCCACGCTGTTTTCAACAACAAGTGGTTTGGACCAGACGTAAATGCCATGACGGAATTCTTCAACTTCTCTTTGAAGCAAGTCTCTATTCCGGCTCTTCCAAGCTGCCCCCAACCAATTTCCAGTTCCATCGCACTCCAAATACACAAGCAGTGCATTTAATAAGAACTTCTTCCAAGGATTATTTTCTATGCCAGTAACAGTCAAGACAGCGATTTTCTTTTCGTACAGACTTGGGTTGCTTAAGAATTCAAGGAAATCGCAAGTAAATTCAAGGGAATCCATTTTTCGCGAAACTGCCAATAACCACTCGCCATTCGGGTTATCCATTCTACCAGATTGCAAGCTGAAAGTGAAAACAAAAAATATTCATAGAATGCTGGAATTTACTCCTAGCAATTCGTATTGTGAGATTGTGACTGTGATAGCTCAAAGCATCCCTTTCTGACATATTAACCTTTCGAGTCTAATAATATATTGTTTATAATATATTATTGTTAAAAAGTACGCGTGGAAGGTTTGCTCAAGTCCTAAAATCTATACATAATACCAACCAGTGCAAGTCGTAGGCTGAGCGATCGGACAAACTTGCTCACTTCATAAACCATATACCACTATCTGTAATGCCTCTCTTATTATCTTTGAACGTATGTGACTAGCATATGGAGCCAAAATTCTATTCATCATTGCCAATTTATTTTCCTGTGTGCATGGATTCTAATATTTTTAACTTGAACAGAAATGCCACATTCCTCGTCTGAATGACCAAATTTATTTGTTTTGCATCTTTTTAGGAGTGGGATTTGAGAATCAAGGGATAAGTTGACAATTGAGTTGCAAAAAGTATATGATAAGGCCGACAGAACTTAACCTTAATTACACTTGACAATTAAAAAAGTCGAATTTAGAATAGTTTGACTTCACAGTCTTGGCAACTACCACCGGGGTGAATCTTGGCCGATAATTCCTTAGCAGCAGCATCAGCTGCCATTAAAACAGCCTTCCTTTTTTGTTTCAAATCATCTCTGCCTTCGATTCCAATTCTATCCAATTTGATTTGAAATTGAGTGCATCGCTCGTTCAAAGTTCTGTACAGCTGATTAATATGCGGGCCACGGTAGTTCTGAATTTCAGCGGTTAGAGCGGTCACTTGGTCAGATATGTTTGAAATTCCTGTCAGCGGGGTGTCTAATTGCAAAATAAAAGCACTTTTTCAAAATTCAAGTTGAAATCTTTCTAAGAAATCAGAATGGCATTTCATGCTATGGAAAACGACTACGCACCTGTTTCATTCCGATTTACAGTCCATGCTGCCGCCTGTCCTTGTCTATTAATCCAGTCTGTTCTTATTCTCGCAAAACTTGCTTCTAATTTGACTCTTATTTCATTTTGACGATCTACTGCATTGTACGAGTCCAATTTCAATGCTCCTGTGTGTGCCATTGCATTGCCTTACTAAACTGAAAAGTCAAACAGTGGGAACTTAATGGAATAAAGTTAGTTTGTCTGGTCTGTGTCGTGCATTTCTTCAATGACGGCGAAAGCTTAAAAATTAAATGATTTTTGCGTCTGGAAATTCAAATAATAGACTTTCTAAGCCCTGACAGAAAAATGTACACGATTGTGGAGAGAAGTCATAAAGGATGCAAAATTCAGCCAGAATTAGCAGTACGGCTTTAACAATTCGATTAGAACATGAAATCTATAAAGATACTGAGTACTGACGAGCTAATCTCTCAAGGATTAAGATTAAATATTCTGCCCAGGACATAATGTTGCAAACTGTTGAGATTGCTTTTGCATTTCCCTACCACTAGCAGTCATGTGGTACTAGTGCTATAGAGAATTCGTTTCGTTACACAGTGAAATAATGAAACCAAAGAGGTTCGAAGCTAAAGCTACCTCCCCTTCGCCGTGAATAATTGCATCATGAATCCTTCCAGACAGACTCTCCCCTCTCTCACTTTACATGTTCTAAGAATTAGCAAGTAACATATTTCTTTCACCGCACCGCTCCGCTAGTTTGCAATTGACAAAATACTGCAAATGTATTTTTAAATGTCCTTCCTGTCTCTGTAGTATAGACTGCACTGCTGGTCTTAAATTAAAATTCGAACCTTAATGAAAAGATGAGGTGCTCATCTTTCAATCTTTAGCTTTACCGTCGACCTTCGTTTTCCAAGTCAAAATACAATACAACGCCGTATATAGGGCGGTGTAAAAAAGAAGTCAATGACGCTCAGTACTCGTTCGTTTGTTTGTACCCAATTTTGTAATTCACAATAACTACTGACTAATAAAATGATTGTATTTGTCCGTCTAGCAATACAAATACGTATTGACGACTCACCTTAGGCCTTTTCCAATATCGATGTTGGTTTGTGTTGTCCGTATGTCACAGATTCAGATTTGCTCTAAGAAATAGACGGTATTTTGGGTGGTTGCCGAAACGGGCTGGGGGCAAATGGAACGGCGACGGTAAAAGTAGTAGTTTTCAACTGGGTAACTAGCAACTGGCAATTTTGGAAGCAAGAAGAATTTATAGTCGTCTGGAAGTCTAAAACAAAAATTATGTACGTCATTTTCGCTAATAATGGTTTGACTTCTTAATTCCCACCGTTATAACCTTAAGAGAAATGCGGATAATGTCAACTATTTCCTAAAAACGTTACGACTGAACCGAACAATACAAGCCGGTTTATCTTGTTTTTGATCCAAATCGCTTGTAAAATGCCAATAAGCCACAGTACGACTACCTCCAACATTTTACATTTACCTTCCTAAAAAGCCTTTAATTTAATTCGAATGCCACACCGTAATTAGTATTTAAACACATGCATATAAGGATAAATTAAAGTAGTACCTGTTTCAGCTTGTTGTAAACTCGAACTGATCAGTTCAAACTCGAAAACGTTTTGACTTCAGAATTATTTTGCTTCCGTTCTGTGTCAGAAGACATAACAAATGAATACTACAGCACAACAGCACTCACTCTGGGGAGTGCCGTAATGTCGGAAATTTTTCATCCAGAGATAGAGATAATGCAAATCCTGCCCAAGCCAAAAACGAATGAATGACGATGACGAATCCCGGCCGGCAAAGGGGGCACTAACCGTCCTCTCTGCACACTAAATGTTCATACATTTAGAGATGATATTGTAGGGGCTTGCTTCAGAAAGGAGCCACGATTCTGCTTTCAGCTGCAGCTGCAACAATGTTAAATGTTGTCAATCAATCACAAATCAAATTGGTTTATACATTTGTAGAAAGGAACTAAGGAGTAGAATCTATTAGCCTTAACCATTGATTTCCTAAAATTTTCTTGCATTTAATTTAATTGCGTCAAATGCTCGCATGCCGAGACTTGCAGACTAACCATGAAATAATTTTTTAAAGTTTTTACAAAAGCGAAAAGTCTGACTGCCACTAAAAATTACAGACATTTAATAATTTATCCTTATATAAGATTTTCTATTTTAGCAGCAGAATTTGCATTTCCGGCGTAGCAAACCAATCTCATTGGTCTACCTCTTATTTCACTATTATCAATATATCTTGCCTCATATACCTGTCGAGCAACTTGGTTTAATTCTGCGTTAATGAATCAGTCCCCCAACCGCATCCGATCCGTAGAATTCCAGACATACACACACTGACAGCAAAGTCAGCAAACCACCCACCGTGCCTTTTCTGGAGGGCGTATAGAGGACAAGTCCCTTAAGCCACTGCAGTGTGGTATCTGGTTCGAGAGAGGACGGATGCCAAAACATTCTTTTAGTCGCAACAAATAAGTTCAACCAAATCAAATTTCCAACTAACTTTTGACTGTGTAACAGGTATTATTATTCATCTTATAATGCGCGACTTAATTATTTTTTTATTAAAGTACATTTTGAGATTGAGAACCGATCGAAACCGCTTCTTAATTACTTATCATGGCAGTAGGTTAATACCGGGGTTAATAGTAGGTTTGTTATCGTTGACGATGGTGTGATAGTTGTGCACAAAATTTTTCGAAGCCTGCGAACTTGTAAAGTCAAATTTTAATTAATAAATATTGGGTTTGCTGTCCGCACCAGCCAACCACCAGCAAAAATCATTCCGTTTGTCGATCGGCTGAGCGTTAGATACTTGTCTTTGAGAAACAAATAACTCGACTTTGAAACGTTTTGTGCATGCACACCACTGACTGGCCGAATCTGCGTTTCAATAAGTGTCAAACGACAATGTTAATACGATTTTCATTTTTGTACAGTTCCAGCCAGAGCGTTTCAGCTATTTATTCAACTCAGCCCTTCCCACTTACTTGTCTGACTCCGAGACGGTTACCACAAAACAAACTGCACCTACTTTACATACATCACGATTTGAAAAGGCGAGTTACCATTTTGAATTTTTTACTTAAGGCGTGCATAAACAGTTTTATGTTTGGCCATTCAAGCTGTAATTGTGAATTTCATATGCCAACGAAAAAGAAAGCTGGTTAGATTTTGTTATGGTATGTTTGTATGGTGGTTAGTCATGGTAGGATTTGTTGCCTGCGCCTAGTCCATAGCTGAATTATATTTGAAATTGACATTTTGTTTTGCAGTACCATCTGTTTTTTTACTTACAGCGGCACCCCGTTTGTTTCATCCCGGCCCCGGCTTCATCAGCTGCCCAATCGCCAATCGCCATTGCCTGAGCTTAAAGGGGCTATAATAACTTTACCCACGAACATCATACATCAATATTTGAAAAGTTAGTATTTCCTATTGTATTTCTTTTACAAAATGCGGGCACATAACAGCTATTCTAGTCAGTCAATCAGAATTCCGTAAACTACAAAATTGCTAAGGAAGTAAAGAAGAAATGAACAAATTGCTGTTGCCTTGTGCATAGTATAGTGTGCATTATGCAATATGTGTAGTACTAGTACTATGTTCCAACGCACTGTTACAAATTAAAGAATGAGAAAGTCAAGAGGGAAGGCGGCACATTTTTTATTTGAATTGGATTTTAAACCTTGCATGGTAACTAGGCAACACTTGACACTCTAGAGACAGACAGGGCGGCGGGAGAAAATAATACATTTTTACTTTGAAACGGTGGTTGTGGAACGCAACGGAAGCGCGGTAGAAGAAACACAAGTCGATGTTACTAAATTTACGTTTGTGGTAAATGCTCCGCTTTTCCGCTCACTTTTCCATTATGCAGCATTTTATTTATTAGTTATTTCATTATGCAAGCAAAGAGAAAGATAGTGTTGAGTTCACAAAAAAATCCTAACGCAAAAGCGTAAAATGTCATTTCGTCACTTCTACAAACATACAAACTAGGCAGGCATAGGCATGGTCAGTCAGGAATAGGAGCTTTGAGTGTTTTTGTGCAAATATGTGGATTGGGCTCTTAGCGGGGATTAGTTGACTGACAATCAATTGAACACCTAGAACTTTTCTCAGTTGACTATATCATATTGTGTTTGCTTTGCAATGCTGAGCGATAGACAACATCTCCACACCAGCATGCCTGAAGCATAGTGTTAGCTAATGTCAAGTTTAGATTGTAGAAAATGGTTTGGGTTTTGATTTTAAGTTTAGAAGAATAAATTTGATTATCTCAACGACATGCAATGCTCGACGCTAATCACTCACAAGTACTATTGATGCTTCACGCAGTAGAGTAGGTTGCACATGTAAAATCCAAAATTATTTTTTATTTTTTTCATGTTTGAAGTGCAATGGAATAACTAATTACATGTGTACAAATTGTAGGTATGGCTTCGGCTGAAAGCGTCGATGAAAAGGGTTACCCAACCCAAATCCTAAAATTTGAATTTGATGAGAAACGACATTCGACGCTCGTCCTGGACAAGGGTAGCCTTGACCAAATTTTGAAGAAAGCAGGGGATCGCCAAGTGGTCTTGATATCTATTGTCGGGCCTTCACGTCAAGGAAAATCATTTCTCCTGGGATTTCTCCTCCGATACCTGGAGTCTTTGAACACCGAAGACACTGATTGGTTCGGCTACGACTCTCCCGAAAAGAAACTGGATGGATTTAAATGGCGGCTTGGAGTTGAGCCTGAAACAACTGGGATGTGGATGTGGAGCAATCCCTTTGTTGTCAAATTAGGAGATGGGAAGGAATGCTGCGTACTCTTGATGGACACACAGGGAACGTATGACGAGTACACAAGTCAACGTGAATGGTCTTCCATTGTTGGCCTGAGTCTTTTGACATCGTCCACGCTGATTTTTAACTTCATGCAAAATCTACAAGAAGACACGCTATTGTCACTGGGCGCATTTATGGAGTTTGGACTAATGGCTTCAAGTGAGGACTCCAACTCTTCGCCCTTTCAAAAGCTTGTTTTTTTAATCCGCGATTGGAACACTCCTTCTGAATATCCATATGGGGCCAAGGGGGGATCCTGCTTTTTGACAAAGAAGCTGGATATCAAACCTGACCATGGAGAAGACGCAAAGCGGATCCGGGAATCCATCAAAAAGTGCTTTGAGGAGTTGAGCTGCGTCCTTCTGCCAGATCCTGGAGAGAAAATGAAGCAACCTGATTACAACGGATCAATTCAGGGCCTGTCTCCTAAATTTGCCAAGTTCTTGGAAAGTTTTGTCACGGATTTACTACACAATGACTACTTGAAAGTGAAGCGCATCGGGGGAAATCCTGTCAAGGCTTCGGAATTAGGATTTTTCTTTGAAAAGTACGTAGAGATCTTCAATTCAGAGGATGTTCTCCAACCCATGAATTTATTTCACGCCACGGCACTTGTGATCATTACTAACGTAGTATCTAATTCAATAGAGGAGTACCGGAAAGCGATGAATCTTGAGCTTCGAAGACAAGTATTTCTCTCGGATCAAGGCATCGCAAAATGCCATTCGACTTCCTCTGCAAAATGCATCAAATACTTTGATTCAGCTAAGAAATCTGGCGACCAGGCTTTGATTGAGGAGCACAAGGGTAACCTTCTGGAAGAAATTGAGCGCGGATTTGACGCCTTCAAAGTACAAAATTCTGCAAAGAAAGCGAAACTCATTCAAGGATATCGCCAAGATGCCATCAACCAGTTTGTAAGTGGCGTAAAGAATGAGATGGGAGATATGTTCTTAGATTCAAAGGAACTTCGAAATTTGTCGGAATCGGGAAAATCAGATGCTATCTCAATGTTTGCGGAGCAATGTTCAAGTGAAGATCCTGACCAACTGCTGTTGCAAATAAACTCCTTGCAAGAAGCGCTTATTCACGAGGAATGTGGGCTTCTTGCTGAAAACGACAAACGCATTCTGGAAGCGGAAAAAAAAAACACGGAAATTGTTCAATACGCGGTAGAGGTTTACTCGAATGCAATGAAAAATGGAACAGATGAGTCAATTCCGTTGCCAACTGATCAATTTGAGTCTTCTCATTTATCCAGCATGGGAGTAGCCCAGGATTATTATGATGCAAATGCTACGAAGGAATGCGGCCGTAGTTTTCTTCAAAAATTCAAGGACAAATTTGTGAAACAAATTGAGACTTACAGCGAAGCCTTGAGAAAGGAAAATGAGCAAAAGATGGAGCTGTTGAATTTAAAAGTCCAGGAGTATGTTGCTACAACTGTGAAGAAATACGAAAGCCAGATGTCCATAATTGTTGAAGATGTGACGTCTGAAGATGCATTACAAGATGAACACGATACCTGCATTCGTGACATTTTTGCTTCATTTGAATTAACCAGCGAATTCCCCGAAGAAATAGTGAAGGCGCAATTTACAAAGTTGAATACAATGGTTTCCGAGTCATTCACCCGTTTCAAGCACCAGTTTGTGCAAAATTCAAGAAATTTGGATGCCGAATGTGAAAAGGCAGTCGCGGATTCGATGATCTTCTACAATGAATCCATGTCGATCTTTTTAAACTCGAAGGAGTTTCACAGAAATGAGGAATTTGAGGGCCATCATGACACTATTAGGCAAGAAGCTGTAGATCGTGCGTTTGAGGATTTGGAACGAATTGGTGTTCAGGAAGAAAAGCAAGAGGAGTATTTGAACAAACTGAAAAGTGAACTGGACCTCTTATCTACAAAGCTGACGGAACAAAACACTATGAAACAATCACATGCAGCTGCGAAGGCTCAGAACGATGTATCCGACTTTCAGCGCAAATATCAGGAAGAGATGAAGAGTGAAATGGACACCTGTCGAACTCAAGCTGATTTAAATGCTGTACACGACAGAACCAAGGATTCTGTTGTCCAAGACATGACATCCAAATACCAAGACGTCCATCCCACGTTCATTGATCCTTATATTTTTGAATTGGAGACCGAAATCGACAAAACATTCGAAGACTTGAGCGAGTTATTTGAACTAAAACGGGAGGAGTCTGAAGCAGGGACCAAAAGTGCACTCGCGGATGCTCAGAAATTTTACCGAGAAGAGTTCGAAAAACACTTTTCAAGTCGAGATTTCATGTCTCCCCAAAGTCTGGATGCCCTCCACAAAGCCGTCACCAAAATAACTGTGGACCGATGCAACGAAAAGACTACTCTCTCGCCGATTCAGAAAGAAGACTTAAGCTCTTTCATGAAGAAGGTTTACCAAAGTTACAAAGACCTAAATTATATGAACATGCCTGCCGATCCTGCCATTGGATTTGACTTGGGGACTACATTTTGTTGCGTTGGCGTTTACGCCAAAGGGAAAGTTACCATCATCGAAAACAAACTAGGGTACAAAACGACACCCAGTTACGTGTATTTCAGTGAGAATGGTGAAGCGGTGGTCGGAGAGGCAGCCAAGAACCAAGCCCACGAGGATCCTGAGAACACAATTTTTGATGCTAAGAGAATCATAGGAAGAAAGATGGATGACGAGAAACTTCAGAGGGATATGAAGGTTTGGCCCTTCAAAGTCATTGAGGAGAATGGGGTTCCGAAGATTGTTGCTCGAGGAAAAACTTACCATCCTGAACAAATATCTGCAAAACTATTGGCGGAGATGAAGAAGGCTGCGGAAGACTACCTTTGCTGCAGTGTCACTAATGTTGTGATTACTGTCCCGGCCTATTTCAACGACGGACAAAGACAAGCTACAATCGATGCAGGCGAAATAGCTGGGTTAAAAGTTCTCAGAATTATTGACGAACCCACATCTGCTGCCATTGCTTATCGTCTCCAACACGCTGACCTTGATGCAAGAAATATCCTGATTTTCGATTTGGGAGGTGGGACTTTTGATGTGGCTGTCCTACGAATCAAGGACGGCGAGATTGAGGTCAAATCTAAGGACGGAGATACTCACTTGGGAGGAGAAGATTTTGACAACAACATGTTGGAGTATTGCGTACTGGAATTTCAGCGGCAGCAAGGCATCGACCTGACATTTGGCAAGAATTCTGCGAATGCATCTGAAAGAAGTCTAGCCTTGCGAGTATTGAAGCGCCTTAAACACGAATGCGAACTCCGAAAAGTGGATTTGAGCTCTTCTAAGAAAGTCAACATTGCGTTAGACGCCGTCCACGGTGGCTTGGATTTGAATGTGTCTTTAACACGGGACAAATTTAATGAGATGAACGCGAGCTTGTTTGCGAAGACCATTGAAATTGTTGAACGAGTATTGAAATCTGCGAAAATTGCTAAGTCCGACATCAATGACATCGTACTGGTCGGCGGATCCACCAGAATTCCTCGGGTTCAAGAGCTTTTATCAGATTTCTTCAGTGGCAAGGCACTCAACAAGAACATAAATCCAGATGAGGCAGTGGCGTATGGAGCCGCCATTCAGGCTGCAATTCTAAATGGAGAAATCGCGAAGGATTCTGTTGACTTTACAAGAATTCAGGACGTTACTCCTATGTCATTGGGGGTGGAGGTGATAGGTGGATTTTTTTCCATCATAATCCGAAAAAATTCACACATTCCGGCGAAATTTAAACACGATTACTATACCGCACACCACAATCAAACTTCAATGAGAATCCAAGTCTATCAAGGAGAAGATAAGGCAATAGCTCGCAACAATCAAAAATTAGGCGAATTTGATCTGAATGGAATTCCTCCAGCTGAACGTGGAGTAGAACGTGTTGAGATTGAAATGGAAATCAACGAGCAGGGGATTCTTCATGTCACGGCACATTGTGTAAGCACTGGGAAAGAAAAGGACCTTGTCATCACGGAGTACAAGCAGCGTCTCTCTAGGAGTCAAATTCAAAATATGCTACTCGAAGTAAGTAATCTAGTTAAATATTGGCGACTAGGATTTCAAGTACTTAATACTTAATGGTCATTTTTATATCTGTTGCAGGGTGCAAACGGCGCTTGAACAGACATGCTACTACTAGAAGACTTCAGTTTTTTCAATAGTCCTAGTAACAGGTCATTTTATAAATTAATAAGCTGAAAGAATTGACAATAAAATATTCCTAGATGTGACCATGGTCTTATTCCGATTCATTTTTCTATCAGCAAGATGATTAATAAAAGTAATCAGATGTATAGTATTGTAAACAGTATACGTATAACCCAGCTGACAATTCAATCAAAGTCACTGCGAGCTTGTACTGATATTGCTGCTTTGGTTGCTACATTACATTAACTACACGTGAGGAGAGATTTTGAAATTTAAAAAATAGAAGAAAGTGCGATAGGCTAAGCAGCTGGAAGTATGGATAATTCTAAGGGTGGAAGCGGAATTGATGGAGAATGGAGACTTAGAAAGTTATGCATTATAGTACAAACTAAGCTGAATTTATCTTTAAATGTTTTAAACTTTAGAACATAACATTTGTTTTATTGTGTTCAGCGCTCAGCGATCCCAATAGACCACAGAGAATTGTAGATTACTAATTCTAGCATAATTGTTTCACCTCCTAGTCCTGAGTGATATAACACAACACAACTAACTGTATATATATATATACCGTTAGCAGTGCCAATAAAATTTGGTTTTCTCTCTACACGACAGCGCAGTGATAAACAAACACTCGACTCGGTACTCGTCAGTCAGTTGTCTTGTCAGTACAGTAGATTGTGAAATAATGGAACAAAAATTAGTTCTGTAATTAATAGGTTTCACTAATCACTAGGTGAATATCTTGAAGCTTCATGTAGGCCGTCTCTAGAGGTTGATGTGCTTCGTTGAGTTGCTGATTTCTAAGATTAAAATACGGACATGAATAGAGCTTTGCATAAATCTCTGGCATAGTATGAAACCCAGTATTGGCTGACCATTAACCCTGGATGAAACGGCCACTGCTTCCTCAAGGCCGATTCATTGCATGTTTATGGCGAGACTCGTGCAAATATTTCTGAAACAACAGTACAATTAGAAGATTTCCTGGGAATTTGTTTAATTATTGCAAGTGGAAGAAGTACAGGTCTTTTCGTTAGGATCCTTCCACTGGTCTCCAATTTGGCTCGTGCTAGCCGTCTTTTCATGATTCGATCATACTGTTTTACATTGACATAAATTGGGTCTTGTTCCTCAAGTGGAGTCTGTTTTGGACTACGTGTAGATTCTCTGCCACTTCCACCATGTCTGCCACCTTCGTCTGATTGGTACAATTTTCTCATTTCGAATCCGATGGGGGAAACAACAAATGCAGGTGAAGCGTAATTATTTCTCCTCAAACTGCTATCAGTAAGCTTCATCGGCTGCCCTCCAGCGACTTCTAATTCTGGTGGTGTTCGGTATTGGCATGCAAATATATGTCCACCGGGGGTTTTGAAGATCTGAAGTCCGGATAGGATTAGAAAATAAGAAACAAAAACAAAACACTTAGGATTAGGATATATAAAATTTGGAAGTATTTTAGTAATTCTTGTTCACTAACTTTTTGAGAACATCCAAAATCCCCCAAAGACAATATTTGTGCTGGCTAGATGATATCCACTTGGGGTACTGGTGCTGCTGTTGAGGCTGGAGTCGTTGTTGGACCCATATTTAAAATTCCTTAATGTATAGAATATGTTCATGTTAGAATGCTCCCAAACTTAATTGCGTATTAAGTGACACAATACTCTTTCTGTGTTATTTTAACACCTGTAAGTGGTGACAGTAACTGTTGGCGTAGGATTGACTGATTGATTACGAAAGGTATCATGTTATTCCGACTCCAATTTGTATCTAGATTTAGAAATGCGTCCCCAACTTCTCCGTTAAAATACTGTTGGTGTACTTCTATGACCTGACTCAGAGTGTGTGCAGCTTGCGGTTGCGGCACGGATTTCACTGGAGTTGCGCTACGTACATTACAGGGATAAATAAAACAGCAATTAAACAATGCATAAAACATTTGACATCGAAAACTGTGACTAATCTAATACTACATTTGCCCCAAACTGAGCTTTTCACAAAATGAAATTGGGTTTCTAAAAATTGAACTCAAATTTTTTATTTACAAATAAACTGCAGGGATTCGCATCAGTTAGGAATGAATCCATAGGGAGTTTGCACATTTTTATTAAACATGATTATGATTCCGCGTAAAACTTGTTTTATAAAAATGTATTGAAAAGTGACACTCAACACAATTGGTATTTCACAAATTCAAGCTTGGCAAAATTTTTGGTCACATGACACAAGGCAAGGCGCGTGACGCAACATACGAATACAATAGAGCCAGCTGTAATAATGCTCATTATACAACAGGCTCTCAAATCTAGAGTACCCCGCGCCGTGCCCCCCAGTGTAGCCAAAAATGAACTCGCCTAACGGAATCCAAAACATCTCCTCAAGTCTCAAATTAATTAACTCTTTTCAAAACGTGTTATGTTTATTAACTATTTGCAATGATTTATCTGTCCGGATTTGCAACTGCTGGACTGCACACTAAAATTATTTAAATAGTGAGCACTAGCCAAAATTTGCCTAGCACTGCAGAAGCAATTAATTAGTTTGTTTTTTGCCTTTCTAATTTCTACGCAAAATTAAATCCTGTTCTTTACATTCACAAATCTACAACTGTGCTCGCTCTGTCCACAGAATATTCAAACATATATATTATTGTTATTACCACCCACATCCAAAAGGTGACACTGTAAGTCCACATAACTCTGTCCCGGACAAGTTCTTGTGTTAACGACGAATGTTTTCCAACACAGATTCAATTCCTTCTTGTTAAATGGATTGAATCCAGAGCGACAGATGGCCGTCGGTTCATTTGATGTTGGTGTACGGGAGTGCGTGTTGTTCGCCGCTTTATGACAGTGCCGTGGCCAAAGTGTGTGCGTGTGGCAAATGTGCTTGCAATTAAACCGGCTTTTTTCCCTTCTCATTCACCCCGCCTGGTGTGATTTTGCGATTGCATTTTATGACTATGGTTTGTAATCGTGTTTTACAGATTTGTTTTGAATTGCTTTTTTTTCACTTTTTCATAGTTAGCTTACCAGGAATGTTAATATCCGTCCGCCCGTCTCGCCGCCGCGCCGTCCGTCCGCGAGTAATCACTTTCCTTGTTTAAATCCATTGGTTCGAAGCGCGCCAAATTACGCTGGCAATAGATTTGGGATTTGCATGATTTACTTGGATTAGTTGGAGTTTTTATTATTCAAGCCTCATTCTGTGCAGTACTTCAAAGGGAACTGACGACACATAGCATGCATTCGCCTGTATTTGGGTATTCTGAAGACGGGGCATTATGAGATATGGCTGTTCAAATGTCCTTCACGATATCTCCGTTCAAACTAATTATTATTGTTTTATCTTAAAATTAAGGACAACTGAGTCATTATAATTCGAGGACGAAATTGTCGTGCTTAATTTGCACTGGATAGATTGGATTAGCTTATCATGTGTTCCCCGCGGATCGGATTAAAATAGAAAATGAGTTGAAGTCCGGAGTAAATCTAATTCTGACGTGTTAGTTTTATCAGATAATGTATGTATATGCTATGTGTAATGAGTATTACTATTGTATTAATTTCCTTCAAAAAGGCAGTCAGTTCGAAATGAATGGAGCAGAGACTCAACCAAAATTTATTTCGCCGAATTCGGATTTAATATATTACACATGTAAGTAACAAGGATTGGGATTGGCATGACCATCATGCCCCGTCTAGTTTGAATCTTCAAAAGCTGTACATGAGCCACTTGAGCCATTTTTCATACAATCATCAAACCCTCACCTCCTCTGTTACCTCCTCCGACCACTTCTCAGTCAGATGTACAATTATGTATGGGTGCTTATCTAAATGACATGCGTTGCCATTACACCTGCCAAAATCTGACCTGTCATTCCAACATAACATACTTTTGTCAAAGGCTTGAAGGGTATGCAAGAAATGTGCCGTTTATTTAAAAAAAATACTGTTCAATGCTTAAATTACATGTTCAGACACGACTGCTGTTTTAATCTGAATTATTTTACAGGATTTGAAATAAATCTTTGTCGATCTCAATCGTCGATCAGGAAATCGGCGTCTTTGACAGTCTTTCTTTTGTATTCATATAATGTATGTGTATGATACAATACAAATAATGTGTTATATACCCCCCAAATATTAGCTTGTTTTTATTAAGGCTTACATACGACACTCGTTCGCCACCCGAGTATTCCGCGACGCGGGTTGTTCTTGTTCTACAATTTTATATCCCGAAAGTGAGGATGGGTACAAAATTGCCCCCTTCTCAAAAATGTTGTCGCCGTTGTGTTACAAGTCAGAAACCAAAAACCATTGGGCGAACCAAAGAAATTGACTTTCCAAAAAAATGGGACACAATGGACAATTGAATCGTTTTGAAACACAGGGAAATCTCCTTCCAAACTTTCTTTTCTCTTCGAAAAGGTACCAAAAGGAATAATAATGCATTTCCCACCCAAACCGAAACGTCTGTGCCTGAGCTATGGGCCCTTGAAGCTTTGCCTCGGTTGACTTGGTCCATTGCAATTGTAACCGGAGCATGGGAATGGGAAATTGTTTAACTAAAACTTACAATGCAAATGTGTTTTCTCGTCCACCATTACAATGGAACTGCGGATCCGCTTTAAAAGGGTCACATGACCTTAAGACCTTGCGGGGTCATCGGCCTTTAAGAGTGACCGAAACTAGCACCCTCGCCAAGTGATTGTATTTTGTCGTTTTGGAGTAAACAAATTGATTGGTGACAAAACACTGCACTGTCCGGAAAGAAAACAATTTATGCTTTTATACTTGATTATAAAATCATTAATGTATTGTTGCGTTGATGTAAAATAACAATATCATTACTGAATACATAGAGCCAGTCCCCTTGTTAAAAGCAGGTATCATCGAATTACGAATGTAAATTCCACGTGTTTATGTAACTGTACCGGGTTGAAAGTGTAAACTAAACAATTCTAGTTAGTTTATTTGTTTATTTGAATAGCAAACACACACAAAAGTGTCTCCTGTGAGCAAAAACCACGAAGGCTTCATAATAAAATGAGAATAAAAGCATGCTGGGCGAACCCCTTGCCTCCTTGTATTCAAACACGACGTGGAAAAGACAGACACTCCATGGATTCCTTCAACTGATGAAATTAAACGTGAAATCGGGGTGATGCTGGAAACTTTATAGATACCAGATCCACTGCCAAATACGTAGCCATGAAAATAAGCATAGACGTAGATCCACGCACACGTATGGCAAATTGGAAAATCAATTTTACGTTAGGATTATTTACCACTACCACACGAATTTCCTAGCATTCTGCATGGGGGTCTGCTCTACTCTATGAAAACAGCCACTGCACATTAGTATTAGCTCTAAAATTACAATTTAGTAATTCTGAGTTAAGGTTATCGCCTTGTATTAATTTTTACATGAGCTCACATACTCACATGCGAATATTTAGGACCAACTGGAACTCGCTTCCTACAAAAAAAAGCTAATTGCTAATTAACTTGGGCAAAATCCATAAACGAATACTGCGGAATCCACCGTTTTTAAACTAATTTCAAAACATGACCATTTTAAGGCTTAATTTTTGCGACTGTCATTCAAAAAGGAAGAGTTTTTTTTCCTCATTAAAAAGTTAAAGCTAAGCACTTTTGGCTCATTGTTCTGCCTGCGCCATGTGTCAATCACACCACAATCCCGCACCCCCTTCACACATGTTTTACAGTAGTTGGAGTAATAAATCACTGGCCTTTTTTCGGTTGTAAATATCAGAGGGTGAGCGTGTAGTGGAAGTCCCAGTGTTACGGACTCGTCTCAGGATGCCCCTCAAACCCTAATACTGTTATTAACACCGGACCAACCCCTCCACCGTTTCCAAATGTATTATTAAGGGCGTCCGAATTTAATGGCTGTCATGCTACTTTAAATTTAGGGTTTTAAAAATATAATTTTATTTATTGAAACTGGGAGCGGGTTTATAATTACACAGCCCACAAACTCAACAGCTTCTCTAAAATTATCCCGTCAGCCAGTCCGGTTCGAGTCTTAAATTTGGTTTGCAGTAATTACGGAGGTCGGAGGTCATGGTCATGCCGTCATTTCAAGAAATGATAAATTCGTCCCTATAAATATAATCCAAAATTGTATTGTGGAAATTACAGCACCGTATTGCATGGAATAAAGCACCAATATGTTTAGATACTCGCATACAATTTAATATGACCATCCTTTCCTCAAAAAATGAAGTTTTAGTCGAATTGCTTTAATTTTTGAGCATTTCACAGCAAAATCGTATAAATTCTCAGAGTTATGCTAAAATTGGAATGTATATTTTTCCATCTGCGTATCTCAAAACTTAATTTTCTCTATTCTCAATTCCCGCTTCCTCAATTTCTCCGGTGGTGGAATGTGATTGAAATAGCAAACTGAAATGGTGTCGGATGGATTTCCAAGAAAGTAAATTCATTTGCACCCCAAGTTTTACCATTACGGCTCTGCAAGACGTCAAATTCCCCCTTTATGGCGCCCTCGTGGAGCTTAATTTTCTCCCGTATTAGGGCGTTTTTAAAAAGGACTTTTAAAAATAGGAAACTCATGGGACTGGAGTGCACTACAGCCATGGTCGCAATCCGGTCTCAGCTGGAACTGCACCCTTCAGACAGACATCTCCTTAAAACGAGCACTCAAGTCCCCCTGGATCCCTTCCCCACTCACTTAAGTCATAACTAGATCATTTCCCAAATTCACGCCGTGCGGACGCGTAACCGTTCCTCCAACACGCACTTTTTTTTGCGAAATAACCAACTTAGCCCTCAACAATGGGACGGAAAATGGAATCTCCATTTGCGTTGATGTGATTAACACATGTGGGGTGGGAATTACATTAATATCGACATCGAGTGGGTACTGGGCACCGGGAATTTGGTTTTAATTTGAAACATTTCCCAGGTTCTCTCCCCACTCTTATTTTTATTGAAAACCCCGACTACCCCTCCCCACATAAAACCTAATTAACAACCCCCCCCCCTCCCCCCTTACATAAAATACATAAAAGTTAATCAGTCAATCCCTCCTAGCTTATAATACCCCGGATCCCCCCACCCCTCCCCCCTTCGTCCCATTATTCATCCTGTCTCTATTCCCCCATAAAAGCCTTCCCCCTCCTCCCGGTCGTAAGTATTTATTTCCAGACCGTTCCCCGCACAGACAATCTATCCTTGTCAAAAACATTTGAAGGGAGAAAAGGGTCTTCCCTTTGCTCATTTTGAAATACAACCCATTTGTTCCACCGGAGAGTGACACAAAAGAATTTTTCGGGCCCTTCAAGGGGAGAAACGGGTTTTTGGGACTGGGGCTCAGGGATGGAGGGCTCCCCTGATTTATTTTAATGTAAGTAAATGTTCATGTAAGGCCCTGTAAGCTAAGGCTAGCCTTTCCCCATCCCTTGACTTTTTTAATGGTGGTTTTTGGTTTTAAAAATTTTAAGGTGGGAAACGGAAAATTTCGAGTTCCTTTGTTTGTAATTGTGAAATTTCAAGACGGAGACCGGAAAAGTTTGAAATTTTATTTATTTGTTCATTTGGCGGCGAAAATCCTGAGGCGGGAAATTCCATTTAATTACATTTCATTTCCTAAGCGTTATTTATTCATTGGTTGAGTCTGGCAAGGCAAGGCTATGGAACTTTTTCAATTTGAATCGCGTTTACCCCCCGGGAACCGCATCAGAGTCATTACTGCTTAATGCCTAATGCTCCGCGTTGCGTTGGTCCTTTTTTTTTTGACCCAAAGGAGATTGTAATACGAGACTTGACCAAAAAATCCTAAAGGAAAAGCTGAACGAAGTACGTACGAGTACGAGACTAGACGGACGGGAGTACTCGTACTCGTGGATTGTAGTGTTGTATGTGGCCGTGGATCTGAGGGGGGACCCTTTGGATTTGTAACTCTTACTATATGTATGTACGCGCAGGACACGGAGCAGATGTAGATGGGAAACAGTGGAGGCCTTGACAGGGAAAAAAGGAAAAAGTCTGAGGGCTCGGCTTCGACGACTCGACTGGATGTGGGAAGGGATGGGATGGATAATCCTTGGGTTCCACATTCCGACTACAAAAATAAAGTGTGGAGGAATGAAGGCATTTAAAATTTTAGAGGTTTAACACCATGTTCTGTAGGAATGTTAACAGAATATTTTATAGGAAGCCAACAAGATAATGGGTTTTATGAGATTCATGAAAAAAATTAATACACTGCCCTCGGGGTGGGTGGGTGTCTATCACTTGGTGCTGTGCTAAAAAAAATTATGTTTACGTAACATTAGGATATATAATTATAATATAAAAACATATGTAGTCTTTACTTGTAATTTTATTTAAATTGATTTTGTTAATTTAACCTGTGGGAAAAACGTAGGTTTGTCTGTCTTCTGCTTCCCCGTTCTCCATAACCTTGCCACCAAATGTAAATTAACTTGACCAAGTATATAAAAATCCCTCCAAAACAAGCAAGTTAATTAAACGCATCAACCCATGCTTAATTCCCACAGTCGCAGTCGACGAATCCCTTGTTTTTTTTAATGCAAGATGTGTAAATAAGTTTACATGTCCATCCAACCGGTTTAATTCGAATTAAAATCTTTCTCCAACTCCAAACCCTTAAGCCACGTGCCAATTTAATGGTACAAATTTACCACCTGTCTGAGTTTTGATTAAGTAGAAGCTTTTTTGTCTTTCCGTATGGAATGCATGCAATCCAATGCGGCCGCGGCCGGCCAATACGTGCTTTACGTATTTGAACTATGAACTAACTCCCTACCATGTAATGTAATGCTATGGACATTTCGGCATATATATCCGTCCGTATGGAATTGGAATAAGGCAAAGGAATGAATCACATCCAGATTACCAGATGTCCATCAAACTACATACACATTGTACATACATGGAACCACTCCACAAAACGAAAACACATGGACACACACACACCACACACACATATATAAGGCATGGACCAGGTCATTCAGGCAGGCCTGAAGGGCCCGGCCCTTCCATTTCATTTCCCTAGTTGTTCCCGGCCATGCCATGCCATGACATTCCCCGAATTCAGGCACAGGCGGGGAGGCGGCAAGCAGTCTTGTGGTTCGTGTTTAAAATTTATTTAAAATTACAGGTTTTAAGCCTCATAGGATAGGTATTGGTAAATACGCTGGAAGGGGGGGAAGGGGTCAATGCGCGGTAAATGGTGTGAAATACTTTTTTACGTGTCTTGTCTACAACATTATTAAAGTGGATAATAGCTCCTTTTGGATTTTGATGAAATCCTTGCACGCACGAGCAGGCATAAGCATCCAAATGCAAAACACATATACGATGTCGTCAATATTACATTACATTTTCATTTTTGAGTCCGTAATGCACAAAATCCAAAATTTGTGAATTGTATTCATGGTGTTTTCGGGTATTGGATTCTTCCCCCTCCCTCCTCCCTTCCAGTAATTGTAGAAACACTCCGGAGTGCACTCCCCAACAAGGGTTCAAACTAATCAAACCAAAAAGCGACTACGCGATCAACATTTGTTACCATTTCAATTTGTCACTCCTTCCTTCCACGCGATGGGCTTCTGCTCCTCGGCGTCTGCTGTGTAATGGAATTGCTTCGTCTGGAAGGGGGCCAGAAAAATGAGGGACATTCCTATTGCTGTTCCATTGGAATCCTTACCTTCCAGGCGGATATTCCAGCATAACATTCCGTATGTATCTACCCCCCGCTCCAGCCATGCTGCGCTGAACACATGTATAATGTACATGAATATACGGGAAATTGACTTGGGTGTGCATTTAGCCCCCCCCCCCTCCCTTTTCCAGAGTGTGGGGTGTCATGCATTAGTTTCCATCAGTTTAGTTTTATTGCTGACTTAGTTTTTGAAATAAGCAATGTCAATGTCAGTCATAGGTTGGCAAGTCTGTAAACTTTTGAGTGTTACAATTTAATTGAAAACAATTTAAACCACGGAAATATTTCATATTGTGGGAATTCTGTCATCAAATCAATCATCAAGATGGCAACTTACATGCCCATAATATGTATGACCACTGACCACGCCGTACTAAAATAACTGAAATTGGATTTAGAATTTTAGTTAGAGTTAAAAGATTAGTTAAAGTATGCAATTACGAGTAGTCCAGCGACACTTTGGAAGTGTAGTTGTAAAGCAGGAGCATCTGGAGTCGACGGATTAACTAAAACTGATTAAAAATTAATGGAAATAATTTCCCATACTTTTCCATTGGAAAATATTTCAAGTTCTGTGTTGTTCTGAAAACATGTTTTGTGCTTCTTAAAATTAAAGGTATTTGAATATTTTATGGATATTCGTCTTCAAAATTGGATGGAAAATTACACTATGCAGTTTTTTCTTTCAATACAATGCGGCCAATACCAGAGGGTTGCTTTATGCCATGCAAAGCTTACCCAGTGTTAGCTAATGTTTGTGACATTAACTATGCAGTTTTTTCTTTCAATACAATGCGGCCAATACCAGAGGGTTGCTTTATGCCATGCAAAGCTTACCCAGTGTTAGCTAAGGCTTGTGACATTGAAATGGGCAAAATTGAGTAAAACTGAATTGTTACATTACGTTGGGCACGGAAAAACTCAAAAAAAACTTACGACGGTGAATGCAGTAAATTTCCAAATTGCTTACACCGTTTAACACAGATGAGCCTCATTTACCTCATTTTATTGTCAACTTTATTCGGTAGTTTACGATTACTTCAAAATGTGAAAGATGGGCTAAAGATATATTCTGAATCTTATGGGCCGCAATAATTGTGAATTTTCCGATTGTCCATTGCAGTCAGTCAGAAAGCAGGGCTAGGATTTGGTCAGTCGTAGTCTAGTCTCCGACATTGTCCCCACATAAAGCAAAATGAAACATTTTGAGAGGAGTTTCCTTCAAATTCAGATTCCCCTCGAAAGGCCAGTCCCAAGAGGAATATAAAACGGCTCGGACAGAAGTTGATTTTTCGGATTTATGACCATTATAAAGGCACACGTGTTGGGCATGACCGCGCGCAATTTCCATAAGGATTTCATGCACATTGGCAACGGCCTGTCAACCCAACACTGTGCTCGTGCTAGCACATGGGATTTGATTCTAGATCAAAATTTTCATAAGGACATAAGGGTTCTTTTATTTGAATCGGTTTATATGACCTTTGACCTCCCGCGAGAATTGATATTCATTGTGGATTCAAATATAACCATATATAGCACAACTGCAATTTAAATTATAGCTAGTAATAAAATTGCAGAAACTGGCTACTACATAGGGAATTATTTGCAAAATTCCAAACTGATTTCAGTCAAATCTTTTTAGGAATCCGCGTTATTGCCAAATACTTTTAGAGAGTTGCAATTTTTGGATTTTGACGAAGCGCGTGGTTTTCTAGAAGCTAGCGAATGTTACCATGATATTTGTCGTCTATTAAAGTAATATCACATTCCCAGCATTGGAAACAATCCGGGTTCCAAAGAAGAGTGTATTCTTCTGCAAAAATAATCCTCAACGTTGCAATTCTAACATTTTTAAAACAATTTTGATGCAAACTGGCTAGACGAATAAAGAAGTACGTAACTCGAGCTTGCCTTTGTTGATGCCAATTTATTTACATTTGCAAATTTTGGCCAAACTCAATTTTGGAACCAGTTGACATCAAGCCAAATCGAATTCTCGCATTACGATTGGCATGGAAAAAATTCAAGAAGCCTTTTGACGGAATGTACAGTGAATTCCCATGCCCAAAATCCTTACAGCGATTAACACAGCACTGCATTGGATCATTTACCTCATTTCATCGTCCAATTAATTTAGCTGCTAAGTACAAGTACTACAAAAAACTTGAAATACGAAATCATACGTGTCGTTACTAGTCTGACCCGTATCATTGAAAACATTGTTTAAATTTTGGCGGGTATGATTGTCTAGTGACATGAAATCTTCCTTCCTGTCCCAGTATTTTTACTTTATTCAGCAAATATGGCTTTAAAACCTCTCAAGTAATTTTAAAAAACTGAATCTCCACCTACTTCATCTTTTAACACATAAATACTAAACTTTGCGCATATTTTCATACACCTTTTGTCAGAAAATCCACTACATCATAGCCGTCCTTGTACAAAACTGTCTCACCGCTAATTAAAAATCCTTGAAGAAGTCATATTTCCAAATTACGGAGACAAGAAACGCCGCGTCGTTCCCACCCCCTCATTCCATCCCCATTCTATTAAATACATAATATATTTTAATAAACGAAATGAAACGGGGGGCCCATCTGAAATGCAGCATGCAACACATCACATTAGCCGCCATGCATTTGCCGTCGTCGTCGCCGCCTCTGCTTTTAATTCCGGGACAGAAAATACACATCTTACGGATGAATTAATGTATTGCCCATTATAATGACTGGGGGGAAATGATTTTCATGGACTGGGGACTGGAATTGGACCCCTTTTTACCCTGTATACTTTCATCGTCGTGTATTTTATCTTGGAGGAGTAGTAGATTAACGTAGTATCTGTCCATGGCAGCTTTTAGAATTGACAGGGGCCCGTCGGATGCACTGGAGGTCTGGAAATGACACCCTTATTATGTATTCCACTGCCAGGCACACTTTACATCGGGATTTTTCCTGCAGTGTCATCAATTGCTTTGTTGGAAAACGGATGACTCTGCACAAAATTGCACAAGGATTCGGGATTTGTGTCTGAATAAATCCCCCGCCAACAGTCCAATCCATGTGTGTGTGTGTTGGCGTGTGTCTTGTACGTTACGGCCGTACAGTACAAAAGTAAACGCCAGATCAGCCCAGCCCAGCGTATGACTTGTGTTGTCCTCCAAGTACAAAAAAATTAATAATGTTATGCGAACAATATGAAATTATGAACTCCGCGGATTTCTCAAAAGAAACTGAGCTCGTGGATCATTAAGCGCGGACGGAGGACGAGCCGCGCCGCGCTCCATTCCCGGATGGGTGGTTAATTACAAAATGTCGTATTTATATCCATGTACGGATCGTATGGATGAATTGTTATTGTTTCCGTACCAGCCCTCCTCATACATACGCACCACACAATACAATAAGTTGATTGTGGATGTCGATGGAGTTTCAATTCTTCTGTTTTCTGCATTTGATATGCGCTGCAATGTAATGCAATGGCGGCATTTTGGCTGGCTACAAGCGCAGCGCTCCGCGGCGAGCGTGCCCCACCATACATAAATATAAAATCCCCACTTTATAGGCTTTATTTTATATAAAAATTTATACGAGAATGAGCGGCGGGGAAGGGGGGGAAGACGGAGATTGTAATTTATTTTTAGAGGGGAGAAATGTGACAAGAGCAGACAACAGTTGTACATAACGTCCACACAGGAGGAGCGCGGGGAATAGCGCAGCGCAGCAGAGCGCGGCGTAGCGCAGGCAGAGTGGCACTCACGTTGCGTTGCGCTGGGTTGGTTGGTTGGTTGCGTCGGAGGGACAATGGGTGTCAAAGTAATGTTTATGTCTCGGAACAAATTGGTGATTCGAACTTGGACTAGTGGGCCTCGTGCTCCTTGGAGCTATGATTCCCAATGACAGGGAATTATTCCTGGTGGGAGACAGACTCTCCGGCCAAATCTACAATGTATGTGGAGGGGAGAGATATGTGGAAATGTGGAAAGAAGGTCCAGAATAATTTTTATCTTTTTGAGGGGGAATTCTGGGATTCAATTCCGAGGGAATTACTAAATAATGTTAAACGGGGATAAATCGCCTCGTAATCGGACTGTATGTGTGTTCAAGGATGTATGGGAGACGTCGTCAGTCTAGTTTTCGGCATCGATTTTTTGCGGGAATTTCAAATTGCAAAATAAAGGCGTGGCGTATTTCTTAAGTTAAGGGGGAAATCGTGCATTTGTGGTGAGGCTTCACTCAATTTTTGAAGATTTTTCCCACGGCATGTTTAAATTCATGACAAAAATCAAAATTTAACCATATTTCTCAATTCTAGTTCGATGCAGGGGCATAAGCCACACCTGTGTAGTGAAAAATCACTCAGTTTTTGAAGATTTCCCCGGGGGAAATTTAAATTTGCTACAAAAATTCCAAAATTGAGGATATTTCTTAATTCTGGTTCAATGGAAGTGGAACACGGCACGTCAAAACAATTTGATGACAGGAGAAGACGGAGTCCGTGCATGTCTTGAGACGGGGACGGACCCAACGTTATTGTAATACTAATGTCAGTCTTAATAAAGAGGAAGTCGTCCGTTTGTCCGTGAGCACTTTACTGGTTGTAAATCTCGTAGAGGGATTCATGGCTCCCGCTGTTAGTTGAGGCTTTGCTGTGTTTATTTTTTTGAATTCTCATACTCGGCATACCTAGGCCCGGGTTAGATACCTACCATGGATTTCCACCCTCCTCCCTGTCAAGCTGTCACTGTCACTCTTCCCTGGGTACTGACTCTCAAATCCCAAACCTGCTGCTGCCCATCAAAAAATGCTACCTTTTATTTCCGAAAGCCCATTATCATGTCCATTGTAATTGCGGTGTTCCTATAATACATTAGAATTTAAAGTGAGGTATTAAATGAAATGCTTCGGCGTTGGTGCGGCTTCCTCAAATCCCACCGCACCGCACTCGTACATACATAACATGGCTACATCAATAAAAAGAATTCCACTCTTTTGTCTCACAATACAATTTTGTCTCAAACTGGATTTTTATTCAGCCACACTTGCTCACAATGTATAAAAAATGAACCACGCCCTTAAAGCCTAGCCTAACCTACAAATGATGACCATAATACTGAGGGGAATAGTGATACGGATCCGGGAATTGACCTGGATCCCCGCCAGGTGGCCGCGGAATCATTTGCTGGCCGTCCATCATGTAGTTCATGGAGTCGGGGGAGGGGTATGAGGGGGCGGAGCCTGGGGGGAACACTGGAAAGAAAAAGGGCAGATACGGTCATTAGTCATTTTTTTAAAGGAGTTATGGAGTTGGTAGGGGAAGGTCAGAATGCGGGGGGATTTTTGTAAAGAGATGGGGGCATTGTGAGACTTGGCGGAAAAAATAATTCAATACAACAAATAAAATAAATAATCCCTAAACTGAACAAGTAATATTGATGGTCTCTAAAAAAAATTAAAAGCCTGTCTTATAAATTAATTAATAATACAGCATGTTCAGAATTTTAAATCGACGCTATTTCAGGACGGTGGATAATTTAGAAAATTAAATCGAATGCTGTATTTTTAAGCTATTTAATAGAAAAAAATTTAAGCTATTTTAATAGAAAAAGATAAGATTCTATAAAATGGGCAATATGAGATGAAATCAATCTTCAAATAAAAAATTATTGGTGCTGGTAGAAAAGCAGGAAATCATTTTAAATTTTAAATAGGAATGTGAAAATAGAAAATATATTGGGGCATTATGAGAAAATGCATGAAATACATTTTAATAAAACAAGAAAAATGCCAAACTATAAAATAAATTTAGCATGACTTTTCAGATTGCGAAATATCGGCAAAATTTTATACCACAATTAAAAAAATAAATAGTGGGGCAATGTGAGATTTGGTGAATTTGCAATTTTGAGAGTTGAAACTAAGATGCTAGAAGATGCCAACTTGGGTATTTACAAATACGGGGCAATGTGAGACAAGAAAAACCTTTACCGTTCGCTCCAGCACGATTCGATTGATCAATTAAAGGTTGAACGATTCGACGACGGGCATTGATGAACCTGGGGGGAATTTATTGCTGTCAAAAACTCGGACAAACACACAAAAATACCACAAAAACACCTCACCAGTTATTAACTTGCAAAATCGTCAGTCCCGTGTCCTGAGCGAGTTGTTTCTTTTGATCTTCGGATGGGTAGGGATGCTGTGGGGGAGGAGGGAAATATTTTTAGTTGATTTTACTATTACTTCCGTATTTCCATACTCAAAGAATACGGGCCTTTACCGTCAGATGCTGAAAGAGCCACGCCCTCAGGATATTGGTAGCCACCTTTGGAAAAATCCCGCGTTTCTTTTGATTCTTTTTCCCGTTACTGTCATTGTCATCGTCTTCGCCGCCAGTCCCTTCTGAACCGATTGAAGCGTTGGAGGCGTCGCCTAAAATATTTTTAAAATCATGATTTGTGCGAAAAACTATTTGGATTTTGCCGACTTAAATTTGAAAATTCCACACGGGGAGAAAACATGGGCACACAAATAATGCATGGTGGTTCTTGACTCATTGGAGTTTCTAAAAATCATATCTTAACTTTTACTCAACTAGTTTTAACATATGATAGCTCATTTTAACCCCACGAAAATATAGTCTGTAATGATGAAATTCTTCTCATCAAAATCTGAAAGTTCAACAGACGTGAATCTATAGCTTGGCTGATAGAAAATACGATAGCCGTATTTTCTCTAAACTGCTTGAGACTAGCCCCGGCCCGGCGGGTCTTCAAGACACCCCAAATCTCAAATAACTTTTTCGACTTTCAAAAGGCTACATTTCAATTTCTGAAATTTTGGTTTGGGAGTTTTGTTATGGTCACACAGATTTTTTCCAAGAATGTTGACCTTGGAAAAGCCGCATCCTAGGATGATTCTCAGGCGAAATTGTCAGAGCTTCCCAATCTTTAACTTTTGAGATGTTGGTGGATTTGATGAGTGTTTAGAATTCGAAATTTAGGCATAAAACTCTACAATCTAGCTCGCTAGAAGCTAGTTAAAATGAGCTATCAAGTTGATTCAATTGAAATGAAAATATGATTTTTTGAAACCCCAAAACAAACTAAAAACTACCAGTAGTAAGTAAAATTTCCAACAGCACGGGAAAGTTACAGCTGCAGCACGATTTTTACAAATATAAAGTGCATAAAAACGAGTAGAGCAAAAGAAATTTTAAAAAAACATTTATGAAGCATTGCATCATTGAAATTAACAAGACCTATTATACACGTCTGCATAGCATGCAGCCGCTCAAATAATAATTAATTATATAAGATCTTTAAAAAATTAAGCACAGAAACGTTTTCATGCTACATAAAAAATAATAAATAATTTTCAGCCTTTTTTGAAAAAAACTTCTTAAACAAAATAAACCGACGAAATAAAAATGAGCTGGACTCACTGTACGGAAACGGGGAGCTTGGAATCCATGAATTCTGGGCCGCCGCCGCAGCAGCCGCGGCCGCCGCAACGGCTGCCGCACTTTGAGATCTTGGTAGAATCTCAAATGACCCCGTTCGAGGTCGTTTTGAGTCTTCAATGGGGGGATGGGGGGTGGAGCCGTTGGAGGGGGAATTTAGTTCAGAGTCCGGGGCCCCAGTGTATGAGAGGGAGCTGGACGGGGGGCGCTAAATTCAAAATCAAAAAAAAATATCGAAGCTTTTAATACAAAATATCCAGACCTTTAATACAAAATATCCATACTTTTAATTTATGAGTCATGACTGACTGCCAAATGACAAATAATGTCCATGGCTGACTGAGTGACCGACTTTTAAATTAAACAATTAATTAAATGTGATTTAAAATCCACTCACCACATCCGGCGTCCCATCATCCGTGCAGTGGGAGTCAATTGACCTAGACTCTTGCCGCTCACTCCCGTTCAAATCGGATTTGATGCCATCCCTGTCGTCGATGACGAGGTCAATTGGCATCTTCCCTTTCAAACAGGAAATGTAGCGGTGACAGAAGTTGTCGCAGAGTTCGTGGACTTTTTCAAGTTCCAGCAAATGGAACCGTAGGACTTGGATGGCTTGCACCATCTGCAATTTCAAGGAAACAAGATCCATATTTTAAAGTATGGCTTATCTAATGTACATAGTTAAAAAAACGCCAATTATCTTAAATTTTCATTAGACAATTTCAAAGAAAAAAATTAATTACTCTTCATAATATCCGGCATCTACACTAACTGAATAGTGTCCCGGGTTCGACCTCCGGCGAAGCCTAGCCTAATAAAATCTAAATGGCGTAAAATCAATTATTTGAGGAGTTAACTATTGGTTAAGTGTGGATTTTGTTTTATTAGCCAAAATCACTTAAAGTTGAGCAAAACAAAACAGAAAGACATTTTCTGCGAGCCAGATGAAAAAAGTGCTTATCTAACACTACCTCACATTTCGTATTTGATGACTGTTTGAGTAGACATTAACAGCCAATATAATTTTGCAATAAAATGGAGAAAAGACGACGCTACTCAGCTGTATTGAGCTCTGTAAACAAAGTGAAGATTTCTTGTGCGATCCGCGCACAAAACTAGGTAGATTTTTAGAACTTTTCATGGAATTTATTTAATTTAACCATATCCTACAGCACAATGTATTTTAGACAAATTTTGTTCAGTTTGGTGACAACAAAGGTAAATTCAAAAGAGCATGCATGCTTTTTGTTTTTGGTAAAACCTGCACAATCCGACCTAGACGAAGAACAAATGTGCGCAACCTTTAAATCACATTTTAGTATAGTCATTAACGACACCAATAATTTGACAACGGATATGCATCGCCAAATTCCATGTCATAGGGTATTCCCATTTCGGCAAAAAGGTATTTTGAGCTCTTCAGTTCCAACCGTAATATATTGGCTAGATTCTACTCCATTTCATCTGATTTCAGGTTCTATTTGTGGAAAATTCTGTTCACAAAATTGTGTAAATTATTTCGCGCTGAAATTTGTTTCGGGAATTTCCTGTACATTCCATCATAAGGGATTTTGGAATTCTCCATGCCACCCGTAATGTAAACATTCGGCTCATGCAATTTTCAAAGATAATATAATACTAACAGCTGGGAGTCAGATTTCAGGCGGTTAGGCCTGAATCTCAAAATTTTGAATTGCTTGGTTTTTAAATGCATAATTCCAGCCAGAGCCGAGCACAATTTCTTCCGTCGTATTGAAACCAAGAAATACAAATACTTTTAATAACATTTTGATGTTTTACGGACTAAATTCAAAGGATTTCCTTTCCTGAGCTATACATATGAAAAACTGCTCAAAAATATTTTTTTTGAAATAGACGAAGATACGAACAAATACGACGTGCCACGATTCAAATTGTATTTTCTTAAGAAATCTATTTTATCCAACACGACCAATGTCGGAGACGGAGACGAACACGCTCCCGCCGTCGTCGTCGTCGCGCCCACATGTTGGCACATGGACTTATTTTAGCACAAGGTTGCATGTCGATTAGAAAACCGGTTTGGTCCCCAAATTCTTTTACTTCGTCAGTAGCTCACGTTTGGGTTTTTAAAATGTCACTCTGTATGTTGTGTTACGCTGCGCTGACTACATTTTTAATAACTCAAATCATGCTAATTTCAATTTCAGATTACTACCGTCCCCCGTCCCCAGACTTGCGCAAACCACGCGATTTACATTCCTCACTATTATGTCAATGAAAAAATAAATTTTGTAGAAATAAAATTAAGGGAAGCAAATTTTTAGACAAAAAATATAATGACAAAAGTAAAAAATTGTGGGTCCCTTATATACGGATGGTTTTAACGCATTGTGACAAATCATAGTGGAAGAAACAAATAAAATTATCCAGTTCCGCTGTAATTTGTGATTGGTTTTATGTAGTTACTTTTAAAAAATAGAGATCCATATTTAAAGATAACACCCAGTTTAATTTAATTGCAAATTTGTACTGCTATTGCTAGCAAGCAGCCCTGATGACATAAAAAGTCAACTGCCGGAGTACAGATTCCGATTAACTCAATCTTTAAAATAAATTAATAAATTAAGTTTATTGTATTATTGGCGTATTTTAAAAATCAAAAAGACATCTGGCGAATCTGGCCGTATTCGGTATTTTCTGGGATAGAAAAAATTATCAATACCTCCTCCGAGATAACCACACTCGGTCCGCTTTTCCAGGGATAAAAAACCTGTAATCGACATCACTTCAATTTGAACCGCCCGGTAGTTTCGATCGGGTATCACCGCACCGTATTGAACATTAGCGGGATAGTGTATATTTTGGGTGGGTTTCAAGGGTTTGGGTCATAATATTTGATATCAGGTATAACCCATCCATCTCGATTGGGTCAAAAAGGGCGTATCAAGTTCTCACCTCCTCTTTTCAACTATTGCGAAGAACGGATGGGTTAAAATGGTAAAAAGAATAAAATAACTATTATGAGTTATGTATAAAAATTTATAAAGAAGTCAAATTACACTTCAGAATTTTTTCAGATCTGAATCTTCATCTTCATAAATGCATACTGTGTTCTTTCGCGGCCTCATACAACACAACTTTAAAAGATAACGCACAATGGGCCCAAAGCTAAAGATGCTGAACGGCATTAGCATTGACAATGTTTTGTGCTCCTCGGTGGCAATAACAATAAATTATTTCATGCAATTAGAGTCATGAAAAAAAAAAGGAGCCGCTCCGGCCTTTTCTTTCACTCGCCTCGGAATCAGATACAACATGTAAAGATGAAGGAAATCTTTTTTAAAGTTCTGCTTGAAGATTACATTTAAATCGTACGTGTTTTCAAGCAAATCCCTTTAGTTGTGGTAGTTAGTTTTGCTTATTTATTCCAACCATTGTAAAGTAAAGGTTTATGTTGCACGTAAAACCGGACAGTAATTACACAAGATTTGCATATCGCTTAGCGATTAAAATCCAACTTTTCAAAAAATTAGTGAACATTGTCCAGTGAAATCACAGACACAGCTAATTTTCACCATATTTTTAAGTTAAAATTGAAAAGCGGGATCTTCAATGTTTCAAATTTTTGTATGATCAATGTCCTGCGGCAATCACCATTTCCAAATAAAATAATCCGTCAATTTGAAATGATCGCTTAAGACGTACACCAGACAGGTAGACGACAGGATTATTTTTAAGCCGGTTATACATAATCTGCGCGGGTGAGAACTGCACATGCGCAGAACAGAACGATTATAATCGCTTTCCGATTTTATCCGCTTTTTAGATAATAATGGATTAGCGTGAGTAGCCTTAAGGGGTATCCAATTGGAAATTTGGAATACCCGAAATAATTGCAGTTTATGCCCTGAGGAAGTGCCACTGTTACTCGGACGGAGTATTCTCAATGAAGACGTTACATTTAATTTATCTAAAAAATAAAAATGACTGCGTACGTACTTACATGCATCTGCATATCCACACTACATAAATCAATCATTTTCCCTATCACAACCCAAATACAAAATACTTTTTCATTCACCGACGACGGAAAATGAAATATTTTAATACAAAGTTGTGCTGTCGATGTCACTCCTAGGCAGGCAGACCAGGCCAGCATGTGTGGCACAATAGGTCATATGTCAAATCAATTTCTGACAGATGCATTTGCTGTCTCCTGGAATCCCTTCCTAAATATGAACACATATGGCGCAATTTGTGGATTTTGGATCGGGTCGCTGGCCTTGAAATGTCAAAGGCCATTAGTCTTTTCTGACGGTAGGACCGACCATGCAGAGCGTATGTGTAGTAGTGTAGGTCCTTGTGACAGGAGCAGTCGGTGTATGATAATGAATGACCCATATGGATTTAAAACATTGTTCACACCAACCCTTGTCAAATTTAAGTGCAATAACATTTGAGACGTTGACAGTGGCAGTCCACGCTCTCAGTGAATTCAGAGTTGCCTGACTTTTCAAAAGGAAGCCGAGAAAAATTGAGAATGAAACGTCAGAAAGTGTCTTCCCTTATCTTGTCATCGAATAGTCAATTTTTTTAGTCTTTATGACGGATACATTTCTCGGCAAATCAATTAACGAGTCTTCTGCTTTTTTTAAAAAAAATTGATATTGGGACTGATTTTAGTAACTAACGTTTGGTCCGGCCCGTTGGCAATCCCAAATTCCAATAATGTTAAAATATAAATATATCTAAAAAGTAGTGTGGTGTACAACGAACATTGGAACAATTCACGTGCTCTTAGATATGACACTAACAATAAAATCTCCCGGTAAACTCAAAGCTCGTTCCTGATTGGTTGTTTGATAAATTTGAAAATTAAAGACCTGTCAGCGGTACGGGAGCGCCGACGGGGCGCTCGTTAATTATGGTGTCTGAATTTTGGAATTCTGATTTTTTTTTAAATGTGAAAGCAATCTTCATTGTAAAAATCGTGTTGTACGCATAATAATGTACGCATAGGGTAGATATGGGTACTATTTCAAAATCAACGCATGTGTATACGCAAGAAATGTGTATACGCATCCGTGACACGGAAAGAATGTATCCGCTCTCTGATTTTGTAATCCAAATTTGTAATACTCCAAACATTTTGAATGGGCAATACATTTTTGTTATTGTGTTAAATGCAAAAGGCATACGACTTCCACGCGCGGATGTCCGGCCGGTCACATAATGCTCACGCATACTCGGGATGCAGTGAAAATTTGAAATGAATATTAAAGTACGTTGGGGGACCGACGAGTTTTAAGAAAATTTAAAATATTCGCCTAATAAATATCTTTCTGGTTCAAAAAATCAAATTTAAAAAAAATTCTCACCAGGGAGTCAACTTCCGGGTCGGCAATGTAGTATGGTTTTTCTTGGCGGATCTGTATAAAATGATTTGACGCGTTAATAATCATTGAATTCAGTAATGCAAAAACTGTCAAAAGTAATGTAGCGTACCTGCTTGGAGAAGACTGTAATGTCCTCATTGAATGAATCCGACGAGCAAACATCCCCACCTGCCACACCTGGATCCCGCGGTGTACACGTGGCGAGTTCGCATTTTTCAAATATGAGGGCGAGGAGGGGGAATAGGGGATGACTGGTAACAAAAAGAAAGACATTTTATTATTTATTACATTTATTTAAGTGAATTTTATAGGGATTTCTTAGTTTTATTTAAGTGACATGTCATTCCATTATTTGTAGGTAATACTCAATACTAGCGCGTTTGGTCGTTTAGAGGAATAACTTTCATAATTATAGACATACCGTAAATGACCGCTTAGAAGCCCCCGCCTCTAATAGAGCCCCGACCCTAATAGAAGCCCCGACCCTAATAAAAGCCCCCCGTGTTTCTATGCTACACTCGCTAGTTTCCATTCCGTGGGTATTTTCTTTTCGATAACGGAATCCCTGAATACTCGTCTGACTCCGAAGTTGGCTTTCAATTATTATTTTAAAGTGAACTTGAGTTGTTTTACACTGAATAAAACCCAGTATTGCACACAGCATACACAAACTTAGTTTGAAATTATTTATTAGAAGCCACATCCCTAATACAAGCCCCGCCTCGAGGTGTCGGTTTTAAATAGAAGCCCGGGGCTTTTAAGCGGTCATTTACGGTAGTAGTCAAATTTTGATAGAATAGCCAAACACCCAAATTAAAATAGAGTTAAAACTATAATTTATAGAAAAATGTAAATCAAATAAATTTTAGTGCTCGTTTCCGCTGCAATTCCATAATTCATTAATTGTTTACACCACAAACAGTCAAGCACAGCCACCACCCGCACCCCGGACAATCCAGAAGCTGATGGCTGTGTATTTAAATTTCAAAGTCAACATCCAATCAGCAGTAGAACATTAACGGAAGGACAGACAGTCGCACGTTAGCTGGTTAATTGAAGGCTTGCATGGAAGAACGGACTAATATTTTCCCCGCTCTGCGTGAGCTTCGCTGCCAAGGGTAACAAATTTGATTTTTACTTTAACTACTTTATTTTAGAAACAATAGGAATCACGATTTCCCAAAAATCTTATGACAGTCAACATACAAAAATCCCA
The DNA here is from genome assembly GCA_036851895.1 of Orthonychiurus folsomi. NCBI lineage: Eukaryota > Metazoa > Arthropoda > Collembola > Poduromorpha > Onychiuridae > Orthonychiurus > Orthonychiurus folsomi. Next base: position 44,517 of record JAAXYW010000240.1, read on the forward strand.
AATCTCTTATGGCAAGCAACATACAAAAATCCCAAATCTCTTATGGCAAGCAACATACAATAATCCCAAATCACTTATGGCAACCAACGTACAAAAATCCCAACTCTTTTAAGGCAACCAACGTACAAAAATCCCAATCCTCTTATGGCGACCACCATTAAACATTCCTGAGTTTTTGTGACAAATAAAATTTATATTTATTCCAATGTGAAATTAGAGGAGTTGTACCCTTCAATTATAAAAGGGGATGATGATTTTTAACATAAGGCATTGCATTTGTCGCCTCAAAATTGTATATTTTTAGTTTTAAAATAACCAAATCTTGTGCATTGTAAACACGGCGGGCGGGAAAATGCTCAAGTCACAATGCAGTCGCGGTTTTTATTTTAAATTCGATTTATAAATTGACACTATGCATGCAGCATGTCGCATGCGATGTGATTGGCAAAGTGCTTGAATGAAGCCTGAATTTTAAATTTTAATTTCGTCGGTGTAAATCCCCACGCGCCGCGTGCGGTTTACTCAATGAAGCGTGCGTGTGCTGTGAAAGAAAAGGCGTTGTTCGCTCAGCCTTTTATCCGGAACTTTGATGCAAGTTCCGTTTCCCGAAATGATTTAAAAATCAAACTACCCGGGCATCCTCCCTTTAGACGCTAGACCCACAGTTTGCCTTTGTGAATGTAAGTACATTGTACACTTTACACTTTAAGCCATCACATTTGACCATACATACATGTGTGGACAAAAATGTGGTTAATTTATTGCATAGTGGTTTACCCGATTTTTCTTATTGGATTGGGGACGGGGAAGGGCCGTAAAAATTTAACGAATTCCCTTGCAGTGTGTGTACACCGGTTTATTCGGATACCCGGCTGGCTGGGTTTAGGAGATCGTATGTTGCAAAGTTGCATAAATTAAGCATTTAAATGCAGTCGGAATAGCGGGGTCAAGTAGGTTTGATGAATTAACCTGGGTAATTTCTTAAAATGAATTCTCAGGGTGAATTCTAATAATACAGAGAAGTATGCGAGTAAAGCAGCATAAAAATGCATTAGCTTTGACAAACTTGGAACTTGGATCATCGGCTACTAGGGTCGAGTTAATCAAATTTTACAAATAGTAATGCACATAAATAAGTTTGTCAGCATACTTATTTGATCAGGGCGGCACATCAAGCCGCCTCACCGAAGGCCTAAATCCGCCGATTTCCGTTTAACCCGGGCATAACGCGTACACATTTCAAAAGAATAGCCAAGAATTCTTGCCTGGTTGTAGGTAAAGTTCGTATTAACTTAAAAAAACCAAATTTTGCTAATTTGAAACAGCAATAATCCGAATGAATAGAGCGAGTTTGCTAAACTGAATTAATAATAAATTTGTGAAAATATTAAACCCGAGCAAGGGTCACCAGCCAAGAACATTAAATAAACATAAGTTAAATAATGCTGAAAATTATATTGAAAGGGAGCAGAGTAAATCCCTTCAAAATAATCAACAAGAAAAATTGTATGCGTACTTGCTGCGTACGTACGTACGCGTGTAACGTCCTTGTAGTACCGGTGACGGCGGCGGCAACGCTCCAATAAATATGATAAGAAATTAGCAAATTGTCTGGAAGTCGCTATTAACATCACGACACCTTGCCATAAATCACTGACGCTGTTATGCTCCTCGCCAATAATACGGAGCACACATACACAGGCGGCTGCTGCTGCAACTGCAATGCATTGCATGCATGGCTAGACCCGTAATTGGGTTGATTAATTGAGTACAGCGACCTTCTCGTTAAATAATTCTTGAGAAAACATTGGAATGTGCCGGGTTATTTCTTACGGCTAGAAACTGACCAAATGCAGGTTAAATGTTGTTATGGCGGAAATGACATTATGCATAAATCTACTAAGACCCGGAATTCTAAGATGTTGTGACCCGTACATTAACTTTGACTACATTATGCTACGCATTACGCAAACGGCATGCAACCATGACATGGCGGGAATCGAAAAATCCTCAGAATTGAACAAAAGTATTTCAAAAAAGAAAGGGACCTAGAATCAGAATGTGGTTCCAAAATTAAAGTCCGTTGCACTAAGGACTATTTTGAACAATGCCAAACATACGGATACCGATACCCAATAAGCTGAATAATCCAGAGAGGAATGTAACTATTGTGATTGTGAGGGAAAACAAATCCTTGATAAAGTCACTACATAGTTCCAGGATGTCCAGGAATACATATGAATGAGGATATCCGTCGCCAGAGTACAACTCTCACTATTTCGGAGGGGTGCAGGTGGATTGCATAACTTTTTTGTTATCCAATGAACTGGGAATTGTCACTCACCCATAGATAGAGTCCTTGTCCCTCTTCAATACAGCATCCGGAACACTCATGACATGATTTTGATTTGAATGATTGTACATGTGTTGTTGGTGACGGACGTCAACAAAGAGATTTGGATCCATATTTGCATAGTGAATGTCATCGTAGCCCCCGCGTTGAGTCATTTTTGCACGTTACGTGGTTCACTTTTTTTAATTTAAAAAATCACCACTACTTTTCCCGGCCCACCACGTGCGGCCGCCTCCTCAAAATAACTCCCCGTCAATGTCAATCTTCAAAAACCATTCCCCCGCCAAAAAAATTTGAAATAATTGCACACACGTCACGTCGCGTCGGAATCGGGCAAAGTCCACAAATCTCCCTTCACAACAACAACTACACTGAACTCACTCCCCCAGCCCACTGGTTCAATCTCCTCAGCAAATTCCCTGTTAATACTCCTCGGAAATTCGGCCTGGAGTTGAGAAGGGGATTTTTGCTCTTGCCTGCCACTTTTCTGCCTGTCTGTCACTTTTTATTTAAAGTCCAAACCATGACACTTTGCCCCACCCCCTCCCCAGCATTCTGTTACCCAATCCGAAGCCAAGGGCCCAATCCCTGGCCCAGAACCCAAGTCCAAAGCGCATGGCAGACTACGGAGTGATTGACGGCTCTGACGGGCCTGAGCTCTGATTCGTGGGGTGGTTTAACCATGTGAAAGGGTGGGAGGTGGCTTGGGAGTCGGATCCACGAATCCGGAGCAGGGAGTGACGGGATGATTAATAGCTTACCAATAGTCCGGGCAATCTCTTATCCGATGACGGAGGCATCTAGTGCTGGATCATCTCCAGCGGGCAATATCCACTGCATGAGTAGAGACACGTAGTGGGTGGGAAATACAATTTGTGTGTTGGATGATGTCAGGAAAGGAGATGGCACTGGGCGTAAGATTTATGAACTTGCAATCTCGCATTAAAATGGAAAATAAAAGTAATTGGATTCAAAATTGAAGGTTTACAATGGAAGAGATAGAAATTAGATTGAGAGTCAAGTTTTATGTCAAAATAGCATAACACTGCACTGTCTTTTCGTTTAATATTAATCTAATTGCACAGATAAATTTAGGTGGTATAAAATGTCTATTAATTGATTGCAATTTCAGAGTTGATTCTAGTGAAGTTTCAGACTTGAATTTTTTGTTGTGAAGCTGATCCGATTTTATTTGCCGCTCTGTTCAGCCAGAGTAGAAATTCATAATATTCAAAATTGACAAACCTCCGAACACATACATAATACATAGGTACCATTTTGATATAGCTTTGCGTTTCGTAGTAAATCATACTAACTCTAACCAGTGCTAACTTACGAGGGAAGTACCCGTGCGGTAACCCTTGGATTTGGCTGAAACTTTGTCCACATGTTACTCTTGTGTAGAAACTATGTTTCACAAAGTGTCCGGTCCCACTACTCAAATTTTGAATTTAGCCGAATTTTTTAAATTTGGCTTGAAATATTTTACATGCAGAGACCTGTAAAATCGAGATTTTTGTGGGCTAAACGCTGTCCTGGTTTTTCACCTTTGCAGTTCCGGCAGAATGTATAGAGTGGCATGGCGTGCTTCGGCCTCCATGCAAGTCTGTGTATTCAGTCCAAACTGCAAAATTGGAAAAACAGGACGGCGTTTAACCCACAAAAGTCTCGATTTTACAGGTCCCTGCATGTAAAATATTTCAAGCCAAATTTAAA
>JAAXYW010000241.1:0-48577 GCA_036851895.1 Orthonychiurus folsomi
AAAACTATGACTTTCGAAACTATAGTATCAGAAAATATGGTCTATATAACATAATACTACATTAGAAAAGTAAAACCCATGACAACACATGTTTATACACAAGCCAATTCTGCTTCTTCTATTTCAATGTTATTGTGCTCGGTGTTTTAGTCTTTTATTGTAATCATTGTTTGAAGAAAATGGAATATTGAACGATGTATGTGACGATTTGGAGTTGTTTACAATACAAGTTTTTATTTTACCACCGAAAATATGAAATATTGCGGTTAAACCTGCCGTCGTCGGTTCTATTTGGTTCAGTTTTGTGGAGTTCGGGAGATTTGCTTAACTAGTTCTAAATGCACGTGCCATGTTTCGTTAATTTCGCGAAATCGCGTTGCTGAGTATTAGTCAGGTTCCTCACGCCACGCACAATAAGCCAGATTGGGCCATTGGGCGATACTTTTTATTTTATTAAATTTGTGAATCCGGTTTAACATTACATCTCGCCTAATTCCAATTTCTCAAATGATTGCATGCGATACAATACAACTAGACAACACATTGCAAATTGAAGCGGTCGACCGAGATTAAGTACAACTTTATGCATTGTACATTGTACATCACGCCACTGCTTGGTCAGTGCAGTGGCCACTGTAATTTTTGTTGATGTTGACAAGCAAACGAGGCGTCAGTCGGAAACGATGAATTCGATGAACGACTTTGGGCGATCATCAAAGCCAAGGATAAGGAAGTCAAATTCGGCTCGCCGCGGTGCGGTGCGGTAGCGTAGCGTAGGTTTCTTGAGCACAAACATGCAAAAAGTGTACCATAATTTTTGAATACGAGGTGAGGTGGGCTCAGAATTAAAATGTAACAACTGTCAGCTTTTGTACCATTACAGTAAATAGTGAAGAATAATATTATAAATGCCGGGAAGGACTATCGGGATTAAGTCAATCCGACATATTTTGTGCTTGGCGAAAGATAGTGGCGGCACACACACACACACCCAAACATCGAAGTATTTCTTTGGCCATTACAAAAGGCAATGCTAGAAAATTTTGCATAAAACCGTTTGCTCTTTGCGCTCCTGCCAATGCAAATAATTTTCCTTACACAAGCAAACTGCCAAAAGCATAACTCAAGGCAACGGCGTGGCGCCAGGTTAGCTGGCAAAACAACTGAGCAAGAATGACCAAATCCTGAAATGGTTTTTATCAAAAATAGTTTTTTTAATCCTTAGTTAAGAGGAACGTACTCAATCTACCATTAATCCGTTGACTTCAATTCGTGATTCACAAACCATAGGGTCACACCACAATTTGCTACCACTATCAGATCCGTGGATCCAACGATCCATTCACGTTGTGACGGGAATGCATTATGTGCATGGATGAAGGAAATCCCTATTTGCACGTGAGCAAAAGAATCACGCGTTTTGCATGCAGAATGTGACCATGCTGTAGCTGAGCGATTCGCAAATTAACTGGGTCCATTCCATGCCTTGGATGCGCTGCTAGTGTTAACCAGACTCCTGTATTTAATTATACCGGGCATTGCATAATAAAAATACAAGAACAATGCCGAAGAAATGCGCTAGTGTTGAAAATACAAAATCAATATAAAAATTTCCTATGTATGAGTTATGGATACAACTTTCGAAAATTTGGCTTTTTTATTTATTTGACATTTTTACAGAGTACTTGAGTTAGCAGCGCAACGCATAAAGACGAGTAAAACGCGACTCAAAATGCTAGCTTGTATTGCTGAAATCCCATCGAATTTGGGTAAATTTACTACTCGAGTCAAATAAGCATACAAAAAAATCATCAAACAATTGGATGTAAAAAACTAAACAAAAAAGTTCTCATTCAAAATTTACGGCCCGCCCCCATCGAAATTCTGACCTGAAGCATTTTTTCAGTGACATGGCTCAGACGGCGATTCACGGAGCCTGGTGTTCTTCCTTTAAAAACAAATTAAAAATTTGTACGTCTGATTTTTACTTAAACAAATTTAAACTAATGAAATTAAACAATAACGTCTAACTAAGGACCTCACCTGCCGCAGCAGCTAAGCTGCTCCTCGTCACTCTACTGGGTGTTCTCAAAACTTGCGAATTCTCCACTGGATCTGGATCCGAAGTTCCTCCCGAATTTTTATTTCGTTTTGCTTAAGAATTACAAGGCTTCATTAAAAACTTATCCCAAAGCTACTAAACTACATTGTTTCGGCACGGGCTTAATTACCTTTCAAAAATTCCATCAGCCCGCTGCTTGCCGTCGTTGTTTTGGGTTTCTGGGCAGGTGGTGGTGCAGACTTTTTAGAAACAGTCGAGGCAGGTGCCTCAACCACCTCAACCCAGTCATTTTGTCGCAGTTGATCCAACTTAGAATATTTCAAAAGAACGGCGTCCACCTGTTAGCACCAATTTTAATTTAAACAATTAAAATCTCAAACTACAAATTTAAACCATTTTCAATCCAAGGATCCAAACTTACACTCAACATAGCGACGTCCCACCACCCCTCTAAATCACAGGCTAGTATCTCCACATCCGAATTACCCATTAGGTAGTTGTAAAGAAGCTCTGCAAATTGCGGTAGTTTACTGCTCAATAGTAAATTCGTTTGTCCTATAGTTGAATTGATGAGGGATTCGACATGGGGTGGCAGTAGTGAGTCTAACAGACCAGCACACGTAGTTAGGTTGCGTTGTAGGAGGCTGCATGTGGTCGTAAATGTTGTGCTAAATCAAGTAAATAATTTGGGTTTACAAATTTATACCATAAGGTTTAAATTTAAATTTAAGCTTTAATTTTTAAAGCCTTACTTGTGCTTAGCATAATGCTCATCAAATTTCATTCCAACTTTTTTTGCCTTCTTCGCCGGCACTGGAGCAACTTCAGGCGCTTTTTTCTGTTGCTGCACTTCCGCCACTGGAACTGGTGGCACTTTTGGGTCACTTGGAGTCACAATCTTTTCGGTCGCGGTCTTTACTTTCGGTTTCGCCTTATCAGTCTGCGAAATGGGTTTCCGCGTTTCACCCGAATGCTTGTTTTCCTTCACATTTTGAAGCTTTTGTTTTTTAGGGGGTGAGATTACGCGCTTCGTCATTGCACGTGTGACACGGCGGGTTGGAGGCTCCACGACTGGCGGTGGAGCCGAGACTTTGTTAAATTTCAAAGTAACAAAGGGGAGACCAGCCTGCGTAAAAAATGAAAACTAAATACATCCAAAGTGACAGAGAATGTTACCAAAAACAAACAAAAAATCAACCTTAAAAGGAGCTGGAACAGCAGCGGACTTTTCCTTGTTAATTTTCTCGTTTTTCCATTTAAGCAATTTCTCCCTGCGCGGATCAACGACACTCGTCAAATTTTCAGCCGCTCCTATGTCTAAATTTCGTTTCTGCATCATGTTTTTCCCCCTAACTTCCTTCCTGTGTTTGTCCAAACTCTCCAATCGGGCGGCTTTGGAAATGAGTTTTGGTGGCTGCTTTACAGGTTGAGTGGGCCGAGTTGGTTTCCTTTAAATATCACGAGGATAAAATCAAAGCCGTAATGCTAGAAATGAATGTCAAACAAAACAACTAAGCTAACGTTTGAATGACCCGAGCTGGGCTGGCCGTGAAGAGTCTTTTGGCAAAAGGGCCGAGGAAATTGAAGTCCATTTGTTTGAGGGGAATACGAATAGGAGCTTGTTCCTGTCCCGGAGTCCGTGGCGTTGTGTGTGGATAAAGGAGCAGCCCGCCGGAATAAATGAGAGACTCAATCTATGACTGTGCTTATGCAAGACGAGACTTCGGAGACTTCCGAGAGCCGAGCCAGCATTAAATATGAAAACAGTTTGGTAATGCACAATGCAAATCCAATGGAATAAGAAATGTTTTCAAAACCCACAATGCATATAATAATAAGGTACATAGATGGGCAATCCCAGGTTTACCGATTTACGAGTACGACTGTATTCCATGCGTGTAGTCCCTTGACTTGATTTAATCTAATCCACGCATCGCATCGCATCGGCATGAAAGCCGACTTTAATTCTAATCCGTAATCCCTTAGAAAATACTAGAAAGTAATAATCTAATTACGGATTACCATTGTATGACTACTTTCTTATTTGTGCACTGAAGAATGCACATAATTACAGGGCTGGGTGTATTACATTGGAAAGTAATTGCAATTACAAATTACAAATTACACGTCGAGCTGCAATTACAATATTACAAATTGCTGCCTTTGTAATAGCAATTACATATTACAAATTGCATTTTTATTTCCGTGTAATACAAATTACATATTACAAATTACATGATTTACATGTCAACAAAGTTTAAAATTGTACGCACATATTAATATGTTGCCAGCCGTCATAAGCAATGATTTCTCATGGATCAATGTAATTTGTGATTTCGAATGTAATTGGATTACATTTAGCAAAAATTTTGAAAATTACAAGTTACATATTACACGTCAAGCTGCAATTACAAAATTACATATTTATTCCGTGTAATTCCAATTACATATTACATATTACAAAAATGTAATCCGATTACGTAATTCGAAATACTTGTAATCTAATTATAAGTAATATGCCCAGCTCTGCCTAATTAGCAAAAGAGTAGACACAAATTTCCTTTATATGCATGATTTGCATTAACCAAAGTGCATATTGCGAGGTAATACATTCTCGGCCTCCTTGTTTTTGAGATTTTTGTTTAAAAAATTAAAGACAAGAACACAAAGGAGTTAAGCAATCACGATGAGATTGATTTTTTCAGATTACAATTTGACAAGGTTTTTTTTGTTTGACTATTTAACTGTATTTTTAATTTCAAATGATTCAGCTAGAAGCCCTGCCTTTTTCGCAATAATAATTATTGCCGAAAAGCAAGAGCAATAAAGCTGCGTTAGTTGTCGTGGAACTTTAAAATTAATTAGGGTTAGGGGTCGGTTGGTTGGATCTTGGATGCTCAAATTCACTAGCTCAATGGCACCTGATAGGGGAATCAGCTGATTAGCCCCTTGCTCTGTGTGAAGTAGCGATCTGGCACGAACTCGTGAAACATAACATTTATACGTCGTAACACTCAACAAAAGAAAGAAATTACACAGTTACAAATCTAGTCTACAGCATCAGTTATTTCCACAATAATGTGCTGACCTTTTCCAACGCTGCAATAATGGACTTGGATGACTTGGAGGAACTTACCACGGCGGATGACCGTCCTCCGAATGACCACGAAGTTCCTAATTTGCATGGGAGGCGGAGTAAGTTTGTTTTAATTTTAAGCAAAATAAAATTGAGTATGCTTATGATGTTTGGAATACTTTTTTAAAACTCTAAATTTGCTAGGACGCTGGAACCATATAGAGGATTTGGACAGTTTCTTCACGCGCCTCTACTACTACCACCAAAGGCACGGCTTCACAACAATAGTCATACGCGAATACTTCGAGTTGGTTCAATTCGTTTTTGTGGTCGGATTTGCAAGTTTTCTTCTGGAATGTGTGAACTACCCTGTGCTGTTCAAGTAAGTAAACTGGAAATTGTGCCAAATACAAGTTCATAAACGTTGTTGAGGGATCTTACACCTTGGGTCATGCCAACGTGGACAAAATCTAGAACAGAAATTTGAAAACCCAATTTCTTGTGGATTCTGCCGTTCGACAGCATTAAGGGCCTCCCTCATGCTGCGGAAAACTGTGGGCATTCTTTTCTCACTAGCCAGTAGTCAGTAATAACAATTGATTTCCAGGGACGTGGCTGTCAACGCTTCAAATCCTCTCCAAAAAGTAACGATATCGGACGCAATCATCCCCATCTCAACATGCGTCTCTGGATTCCCTCCTCTCCTCTGGATCACGATTGTGATCAGTTTCATATTCTGGACTGTCCGTTGCGCGTTCACGGTGTACAACACAATTAGTAATTGGGAGATCCGAGAGTTTTACCAAGTGGCACTGGGCGTGGGTGATGTGAGTTTTTTAGTGGGAAGATTTTAATTTTTTGGAATTTGGATTAGAAATAAATATTGTTTTGGCTCTAAAGGCTGACCTGGAGAACCTGACCTGGTATGACGTTCAGAAGAAGTTACGGGAAGTGCAAAGAGAACAACAGATGTGCATTCACAAACAGGATTTGACCGAGTTGGATATTTACCATAGGATTTTGAGGTAACAATGATAATGACAAAATAATGAACTTTTTTCTCCAAATCTGCATTCCTCTGGGAAAATATCTAGATTTAAGAACTACTTAATAGCAATGGTTAACAAGTCCTTGCTCCCCATACGCTTCAGCGTCCCATTTCTCGGTGAAATCGTTTTTCTCACCCACGGCATGAAGTACAACCTCGAAATGCTTCTTTTTTGTGAGTCATAAATATATGCAACTAGGAAGGTCATACCAATCTAGCAAATCCTCTCGATTATCCAGGGGGACCCTGGGCCCCATTTGAAACCTCCTACCACCTCAAAGAGGACTACAAAAAAACCTCCCGCCGCACCCAACTCGCCGCCGAACTGTCCAAAAGGATCCTCCTCGTCGGAATTATAAATTTGATCCTTGCCCCCGCCATTTTCCTCTGGCAAATCCTGTACAGTTTTTTTAATTATGCTGAGGTACGTGTGCTGGAGTTGTGTGATTTGTATAGTGTGTTTTTACACTTCTACTTCTTTTAATTATTGTCTATGTACAGGTACTCAAGCGGGAGCCCTCAACGCTCGGTATGCGTCGATGGTCAATCTACGGTCGATTGTACCTTCGCCACTTTAACGAATTGGAGCACGAGATTAATGCAAGGCTGAGCCGGGCCTACAGGCCGGCCGTTAAATATATGAATATTTTTAATTCGGCGACTGTAACTGTTCTGGCGCAGTGAGTGGTTTTTCCTAATGGATTAACAAATTAATAATAATTAAGATCAATACCTGTTTACCTGTTTTGTCCAACTTTTCTGTAGGAATGTGGCATTCATCGCAGGAGCATTCTTGGCAGTGTTGTCTCTCCTTGCTATCTACGATGAGGATGTCCTGGCTGTTGAGCATGTGTTGCTGGTCATTTCAGTTTCTGGGGCCATCATTGCTGTGAGTCGGTGAGTCTGAGTGAATGCTGGCTTCACTTATTTGATTTTGGAGAAGAAGAGTTTTAAAGAAATAATTTAATATAGAGCCTTCATACCGGACGAACAGCTGGTATTTTGCCCGGAGCGTTTGCTCACCTCAATCCTCGCACATGTCCACTACTTCCCTGACCAATGGAAAGGTCAGGCTCACACGACGCGGACGAGGGATCAGTTTGGCTTGCTGTTCCAGTACAAGGCTGTGAGTGACGGATGAAATGGATGCCCAAGGTAGTTCAAACAACTTCAAGGTGAGTTGTTTGAACTACCTTGTGGATACCAATAATTAATATATCAACCGAAATGAGTTTACCTTTTTTCGTAAATGGATACGTTAATGCCCAACACTTTATTGCAGGCCTACCTTATCGAAGAACTCCTTTCCCCCTTCATTACTCCAATTATTTTAATTTTTCACCTCCGACGTCGCTCATTGGAAATCGTGGATTTCTATCGGAATTTTACCGTTGACATTGTTGGGGTGGGTGACGTTTGCTCCTTTGCTCAGATGGATGTTAGGCGACATGGGGACGTTGACTGGCAGGGCAGTTGTTATGACTTGGATGCAAGCACTGCAAGTGTCATAAAGCCAGGGGAGTACCAGCAGGTTAGTACAAGATATGTAGATATGTTGTAGTGTTGTACCGTTTGTTGAGCTTGTCTTGATACAACGTGATTTCTTGGATCAGATTTTTTAAATAAATTTATATACAATTACAATTTTCAGGCGGCGAATGGGAAAACGGAGCTGTCCCTCATCCATTTTACCCATATGAACCCCGAATGGCAGCCGCCGATTAATGCCTCAGTATTCATTACGAATTTGAAGGAGAGGGCGGGAAGGGATGCATCCGCACTGCCAACTCTCTTGGAGGAAAATCCTTTCTACGCTTCGCTGAACTCACTTGATGAAGTTTGTCTTCCATCAGCAGTACAGCAGCAACAGCATGGGGTAAAACCACAAGTTATAGGTTAAATTGGTCGGATGCGAAGTAAACTCTAGCTGCTTTCTCATATTCTGAAAATAAGCATTCGAAACCCGTAGTAAAAGAAAATTAAATTCCTACAGATCCTCCGCGGCCACCTCTCCAGGCACGAAGGTCCGACAGCCTCTGCGAATCGTGGGATCGTCGCTACCGCTGCCCAGCAACAGCAAAATTCTGGCTCTGGTTGGATGACCTCGACGTCATTTGCTCAGTCCTTCGCAGCCAGTGAACAGCAACCGATTGAATTGAATAGTTTTGACATGTCTTTGGATGCACTATACATCCACGAATTGCACCAAAGGGAGGTACAGAATTTTAATAGTTAAATTCTTGACAGTTTATAGTTTATATTGAAAGGCATAATTGCAAAAAAAATAGCTATAAACTTTCTCTGCTCTGTAGATCCGCCGCCGCCAATCACTGCAAGTGCAACCGCAAACTGCCAACCAAACGACAGCCCCCGACATTATCTACGTTCCTAATCGGAGCAGTAGTGGGGAGAGAGTTCCGCTTTTGCATAAGATTTAAGTTTTTTATATTGAGAAATAAATGTTAGTGTTTTATACTAGTTTGTGAACGCTTATTGATTGACACATTAAAAAGCAAGGTATTTTTTATTGTCTCCATTTCCAAAGGTACAGGACAAAAACGACAGTAAGTTCGGGAATGACATAGATTAATTTGTGACTAGCAGCATGAATGACCCATTAGCCCGAGCAAAGGATTCAACGTGGATTCACCCGACACCTCCAACCTTGCTCCGCCCCTCGTATAATTTCCCCATTGGGATCCGCTTGCAGCGAATGTCAAGATTTCGAATGTCTTGTTTCAAGTCCATCCCGAATGGGGCTCTGAGTGATAATTTGCGCACATAAAACATCAATATTTAACATCACGCAATGCTAAAATTGTTACTCACTTGGCCTCTATCTCAATTGAATCCAAATCCGCTGGCTGCACGATATCAATCCCCGCCTTCCACTTTTCCATCCCATTCCAAGCGATCATCACGCCGTTACTGTGAAAAGTCAAATGTTAAGAAAAAAGAACCAATTCTTGAAATTAGAATGTTGTAACTTACTCTGTGCACAACCGTTTCGGCGGAACGAATAAATCATAGCCCATTTCATCACAAACTAATTGGATTCCTTCGCGGATGTAGTCATTGCAGGCTACGCCGCCGGAGACCACCTGCAAAGAAACGACGATTTTTCTTTAATTTGAGACATACATTGGTCTGATTATTCAAAACTCTTAATACCAAGTTCCTCTTCCCGTTCGTCGGCTTCAGCAAATTGCGCATCTCCGCATAAATCATGCCACGATGGATTTTCTTGCACAGATGCTCCACGACCGAGTGCTGGAAACTGGCACAGAGATCATGGATTGACGGGATCAGATCCGCTCCTTCCGTTTCTGTTAATATTGGAACTCATGTTGTCATTTCATCAAAAAGTGCCTCCTTATGAGGTGACCCACCATGTTTACGCTCCTCCCTCAGAATGTGCCGCAGGGCAATGAATTTCAATCCGGCAAAACTCCAATTACAATCTCGGTACTTATACATCGGCGTTGGAAATTTGAAGGCGAGGGGATCACCGGTCTTGGCGTAGAATTCAATAGCGGCTCCCCCACAGATTGCAGACATATTTGTTTTGTTGTGGAGTTTCAGGCGGCGGGCCGTCTAATATTCGGAACAAATGTGAAATTTAAAAAGTGGTTAAATTGTTATCACATTGTATTGATAAAGCTGAACCAAGTTCAACATCAGGTCTTTAACAAGGTGAGTAAAATAAATGATTTATGAATTGCAATCAACACTGACAAATGAATCCTCACCTTGTCAAAAGCTTCTCCCGGTGCATCATCAATCGTCTGGCCAATGAGTAGATACTCATTAATCCCCTTCGCGACAGCCAATAAGCAGTGCCCTCCACTTACAAGTAGGACGAGATAAGGGAACTCGATGTGAGGATAGATCATTCTGCAAGTTAAAGCGTGGGCCTCCATATGGTGAATTGGAATGAAGGGGATATTGGCCGATGTGCAAATTTCTTTTCCACTTTTGATTCCGACATGGAGTGAGCCAGCAAGGCCTACAATAGGGGAGATAATTATAATTTGGACTCCTGAATGATTTTTTAAATGTTTGTGTGTATGTATTACCTGGTCTAACAGTTGTAGCTACGGCGGTCAAATCCTTCAGCTCCAAATTCGCTCTTTGAAGGGCTTCCGCGATAACCCGTTGAATGTGTTGCTCATGAAGGTGCTTCGCGATCGGAGGGATTATCCCACCATGACTAGGAGTTTGAATAAATAAAATTAACTTGTTAAGTCAATTTATGTGATTGAGTCAAAATAACTATTATAACAATCAAAATTATTACGTCAAATGGATCTGGAGCTGAGCATTGAGACTCTCGCCGAGGATTTCCCTCTCACTGTTAACAACACCGACCCCCGTGTCATCGCAGCTTTCGGAATTTATAAATTAAATGTATATATGACATTCATATAAATATAACATATAATTCATATGTAACATACCTAGTTTCTATTCCCAATATGACGGTGCTGTACTTGGGGGAGGAATTCCGGAGGATTGAGAGGAATCGAGGGAATTTCAGCATTTGTGTAATTGTAACTTGCAATTTGCTCATGAGTTTGGGTTAGGTTTGGATTTGGAGCCCGCCGGAATCAATGGGGGAGAAATCTATGGGGGCGGGGATGACGACGTGCAGATTCAGATTGCAGACGGGATGATCGGTCGGCCGGGCGCTGGCGGCGCGGCGGTTGGTTGATTTGCAAAATTTGTATAAAAGAAAATGAGATTCGGGGGCGGAGAACTAATCGCTGGTCATTTGAGAATTTTGCAAACGGAAACGAGATCGGATCACACGTCACTTAAATATCCATTGATTAAACGCAGTGACATGAGGACAAGACAAGTGACATCCCAGAAAACAGTACTAGGGGCAGGGGCACTGGTACTGGTCAGTTATTTTGTACATATTCGAGCTGGGAGTATCCGTAAAATGTGGGTCAGGGCCTCACCGAATTTCGAGAATGACCACCATAATCGTTACCCTTTGCTCGGACCAAAAAGGAATTAAGGGTCGCTGAGCACGCCTTTCTGAATATCGAAACCAAGCATACGAAAATATTAAATTTGTGTCTGCAAAAATTCAATATCAAACGAATCTAATTCGTAATACTCATTTACTCAACGAATCCGATTGAATGTCAAAAACCTGCCCCTGAGCCTATCAGCAGCAGCGTGTATACGTAAAAATGAACGAAATATCGTATTATACGCAATTCCTGGTATAATTTAATGACCTACTAATTCCAGACCGGGCCATTAGTTTTGATTCTATCATTATCATATCCCATTAAATCCCGCAATGCGCCAAATGTATACATAAGCCGCACCGCTGTCAGTCATCGCATAATTTGCTAAACGAAGGATGCGAAATTCCAATCGGGCGGTTCATTCGGTCATTCACGTTTCTGTTTCGACGAGAAACGATAGTGTACGCTTGCTTGGGCAGACGAAATCCCCATTTGCAATTTGCACGTGAGCAGGAGAATCATGCAGAAACCTATCCAATGTTGTTCCTAATACGATGCATCCGCAAAATCTGGACTGCTAATAATGCTTTCGGCATTAGTAATTGGTATAATGGCATATTTCAATTTAGAATTGCTTCCGCTAGCTCCGTTGAGTTAATTTACCTTATAGTTTGTACTTAGGGTACATGCATTATTTTGAGTACCGCCTGTCTATTGTTCAAATGGTTGCTATTAATCAGGTGAAGGTTTACTAGTATCGAAGCCAAATACATACAGACAGAATCGGAATTTTTTTACGAAGTGGGCGTTTAGGTGTGGTTCTCATCTTCTTAGTCTCCTATTGCTCATATGCTGGTACAGGGTACACATGATTAGAGAATGGGTTGGAGGAGTTTTTGGAGGAAGAGAAGGAATGAATCGAAGAGATGAAAAGTGTTGTATTTTGGTACTTTGTGTATGTCTGGCTATCGGTAATGGTACACAGGGTGAATCCACTTGCACCCCGTTAGAAAAGGCATTAGTATTTTTGAATGTATTCACTGACAAAGTTGCCGGGCATAGCCAAACTGAAGGTATCAACTACTATGAATATTACTACATAAATAAAATAAACCAATATTAAAGTCAGAGAAATACAAAATCACTTCAGCAGTACGGGATGGATCTTAAAAATGGGATTTCATTTTCTCATTAAACCTGGAGTCACCGGAAAAAGTTAACTTAATTAGTTCATCGCAGTTAATCGTAATACCTGTGAAATTGATGCACATATTACTATTATTACTCCCTTATGTAATTTTCAAATTACAGCAACGAGCCACCCTACATCCCAAACTCATCATCCAGGTTTAGATTGCATTTAAATGAACAAATTAAATACTTTTCTTGGAGCCAGCATTCAGTGTAGAATTGAATTGTGCGTGCAAGATTCAGAGAGTGGGAATGCATGCAGGTAAACGAGGTGATTGCTCAAATGCATTCCACTCACTCGTTGGATGAGAAGGGGGGTATGGTTGACCCTGATTGACATGACCTTTCGGCTGCAGTTTGGATTCCTGCTTTTGTGGAGGGAGTGGATAGATAGGATTGTTGACTCAGCTTAAGCTCAATGCAAATCCGTGGACACAAGATTGGATATACGCACGCACACGGAAAGAGAGGGCGACGGACGGTTGAACGGGAGATGCTGTTTGTTTGCATTTGGATCTGACTTGGGTGATTTCATTTTCATCTTTCTTCCTTCCTTTCGCCTTCGTCATCTCCATCCCCCACCAAATATCCCGAGTCTTGTCAATAAGACGACTGAAACTTCTTGGCTGGCAATCATGGACTAGACTGACTTCACCACATTTTCTTGGCGATCATCCCACGCACGACGGCAGTCAACTTGTGAATATTTCCTTTTTCGCACTCGCCTCGACGGACGACGACGCCTGACACACTTTATAGTGTAATTTGTAAAGAAGTGCGTGGAGGAGTAAGTGTACGACGACGTCTGCAGTCTGCACAATAAAATTATTACAATTGTTGCACTGATTGACTGCATTGGAGGGCATTCCCCCAATCTGAAAATTGAATCCAGTTTCCGCTGAGGATCGGACGGGGATTTGGATACTTGGATAAGTGGGATGGCTGGGAGTTGGTGGAAATTCCTCGGGGTCAGGGTTCATGGGACCGGAAGTGGAAGTGGAATTATACTACTACTGCTGATTGTACTTACGGGTCTGACCCTCCAGGCTCAAGGTCAAGCGAATTCCACTTGTGTGTCCAAGAAAACCTGTGGGGAATGTATTAGGAGTCCGGACTGCGTTTGGTGCTCACAGCCGGTGAGTTGAATTCATGTGTATAAGTTAATTATGGGTTTTAAAATTTTGATGCCGGTAGGTGTCTGATAAAAGTGAGTACAATTGAGTGACCCCCGTGTCCGTGGCCAGAATCGCGAGTGTACTATACTAAATAGGTGACGATTTTAAATAATTACAGGAGTTCAAGAATGCAGCCAATCTGCCGCTGGACAGATGTAATACACCCACAGTTCATGCAGCTCATCCAGAATCTATTCGTTGTGAATCTGGTTATCTTCTCAACCCCAAAAATGAATGGGAACTGACTGAGTAAGTTTAAAATTATTTGTAAGTAATGTCATATTTGAGCAAATTTAAATTTGAACATAAATTTTACTTGTTTGGATTTCAGGGACCTCGCAATTTCAAAAGGCTCAGAATATTCACAAGTTGTTCAAATTCGCCCACAACGAGTAAAGTTAGCTCTTCGAGTTGGTCAAGCCTACGACCTTCATGTCCAATATGCCCAAGCTGAGGATTATCCCGTGGATTTGTATTATTTGATGGATCTCTCCAAATCAATGGAGGATGACAAGGTCAATTGCTAATCTATGGCCGCGTGGCATGTGTGTCGTGATTAGCTTAAAGTATAAGTACTAAATAACAACATCCCACAGGAAACTTTATCAGCAATGGGTGCGATGCTCGCCGCCAAGATGCAGGAATTAACATCGGACTTTCAACTCGGATTTGGATCCTTCGTTGATAAAGTGGTTATGCCATTTGTTTCCACCGTTGAAAAGAAGTAAGTTAGATTTTGGAGGTTTGGAAATGGCGGTAGTTGACAAGGAAGTGTAACGTAACCGAACTCATTCTTTTTGGATTTTTCTTGACTTTGTCCCAACTTAAATCCATCCGCGTACTATTCTTTTGATTGTTTTGATTTAGATTTGATCTAATTTTTAAAATATTTGAAAAACACAAGCCTTGAAAAATCTAACAAAAACGAGCCTGAGTTTGTTGACAACTTCTAAAATGGAAGTTAAGAAACTGACCAGGAAAGGATCTTAGAATTTTAGAGCCCTGCGATTCATGTGTTCCACCTTATGGATACCGCCACCACCTTACACTCAGCACCAATACAACCAAATTCTCAGTAAGTTTATTACTGTCCCCAACAACCATTTTTTCCTTCAATTTTTGAGTTACCGGACAAGTAGTACACGACATTCCTATTTGACTTCGAGCTCAACAGGAATGGTATTTTATTTCCCCCTGGATGGTTCTAGAATAAAGCAAATAGAAAGTAGTTACTTTGAATCCGATATGTAGTTAGCGAGCGGAGCTTCCTTCACAGGCCTGTAAACTAAAATTCCACAGTACACTCCATTTTGTTGTACATCCTTGAATGTCACTTTTCGTCGTATTTTTGTACACGCCTAATTTTTGTTACACAAGTGGCGGTAGGTTGATTTGATTTTTGTTCGTACTTTTGCAGTCGTCTGCTTGTTTTTGGAATGCTAGTAAACTGGTAAATGATACACCCACTCCTTTGCCCTTGGTATCTCTGAATTTTAAATATATTTTTGTATCCCCGCTTTTTCTACCCCTCATCAAAATCGGTTGGATTTTTTAATTTTGAAAATGGAACGGATGAATTCTGATTGCATTAGGCGAATTAGGCCGGGTCGGTCGGGTTTACAGGGTATCTGGTGGTATTTCTATGTTTGGGGGCTGGTGATGGCTACCAATTGAATTGCGATGCGAATGATACAATAATTTATACGTTACGAAATGGATGTCTCATTCTGAAGTGTCGGTGGTTATAAAACAACTACGGGACGTGACGCAACTCTAATTCTGATTGATCCATGTTGCAGCAGTTGAATATTATTTAATTAAGGAAGAAATCTTCAAATCAGATTTTAATGACTTATAAATCTCAATCAAGCCTGCTGCAGCCGTGTCCAAATTGTGCTTCGCCCTATTCCTACACTAACGTCATGTCGTTAGATCAAGATACAGCACGTTTTGCAGTAAGTTCAACATTTGTGAGGAATTGAGTACCCAACTACCCAACGAACCCAAACGCAATAATCTCAAAAGGATCCCACTCACTTAAATGGCGGAAACCTATGAGAAATTACATTGCTGAGTTCTCCGTTGGCGTCTTGCGTTTACAATTGCCTTCCATTTGACTGCCATCCTGCATCATCAATTTTATTTGCTTGCTTGCTAATAATTTCCTGCTTGAAAATTTGCACAGTGTGTACCATTTGCCTTGTCTGTCGTCTATTCTGTCTTGACTGTACTGAAACTGAACACTTGAATGGATTTTAGATGGTAGAAAATGTAGTAGATAGGAGCTAATAGTGCTGCAAAATATGCGTTTTGTTAATTTGGGTTAACCCCCTAATCCTCGCAAATTAATAGAAAAGGTTGATTTGAATTTTCCAATTACTAATTGAATTAATCATTAATTTATTTTGGGGGAAATGGACCACAGACCATCCAGAGTTATCCAATATTAATATTTTCATGGGTTTGCTTCTATTGAATTAATTGAGCAAATCAATTTTCACCCTTCCTAATGAATTTCACACTAAAAGCAAAGTTTTGGACTGACATCGGGCACAAAAACATCTAAAAGTTGAAGCCGTGCCTTTGTTTCGAGCACTTGAACCACAATCTGATGCTTTTACTTTGAAATGACCGATATGCCATGCTAAACGGTTTCAAGAATTTTTCCATTAAATTGTTACTCTGTAAACAGGGAGAGGTGCAACGGGCCAGGGTTTCAGGAAATTTGGATGCTCCGGAAGGAGGATTTGATGCCATTATGCAGGCAGTTGTGTGCGATTCTATAGGTTAGCATACCCAAAGTGTGTTCGAGTGCTCTGGATTTCTTAATTGTAATCACTTAAATTTGATTCAGGGTGGAGAGAGGAAGCCAGGAAACTACTCGTGTTCTCGACTGATGCCTCCTTCCATTACGCCGGTGATGGGAAGCTTGGAGGAATAGTCAAACCCAATGATGGCTTGTGCCACATGGACTCCAGGGGGGAATACACTCACTCAACAATACAAGACTACCCATCTGTTGCCCAGATTAATTCCAAAGTAAAGGAGAAGTCAATTAATATGATTTTTGCAGTCACTGCCGAACAAGTTGATATTTACAAGCTTCTGAGTTTAAATGTCGAGGGTTCATCATGTGGAGAATTATCTGCAAACTCTTCGAATGTTGTTGAGCTTGTCAGTGAGGAGTATCGGGTATTGACATATATGATATGGCAAACATATTGCTAATTGCAGGACAAGATCTCTACTTTGGTTATATTTGACTATAGAAAATCACATCATCTGTGGAAATGAAAGATACTGCCACCGAGGGAATTCGCGTTTCTTATTTTTCTAAATGCTTGGGAAATGATCTGATTGAAACGAACAAATGCAATGGTCTACATGTTGGAACCTTAGTCGAGTGAGTTGCAGTGTATTTCAAGAATGACTTGGATTGTTCGAATGTTTTATTTAACTCCTGTGCTTATAATTTCTGCCCAGGTTCTTAGTCAAGATTGAAGTCACCAAATGTCCAAAGAATTCTTCAGACTGGCATCAAGAGTTTGTAATTTACCAGGTTGGATTGAACGAAAGAGTGCACGTGGAATTGGACATGCTATGTGAATGTGAATGTGAAAAGTTCAACTCTCAGGTGGGTTACATTTTTTGACGAATACCAATTGGGACATAAATAGTGTAAAATTTGCGTTTTGTTTGTGTACTCAGGGGTTTGAACGATATTCGCCATTTTGCAATAATCAAGGAACATATAAGTGTGGCATTTGCGAGTGCAATGAAGGTTTTTTTGGTAGAAATTGTGAGTGTAATGCAGCGTACAGCAGAATTGATGATGATCGGGCATGCAGGCTTGATAACACTACGGACATTGTTTGTTCAAACAGGTTAGTTTGTGTTAATTTTAATTTAATGGTGAAGGGATACAATTTTCAAATGATTAATTTTTCTCGGTTGTAGAGGTGAATGCGTTTGCGGACTTTGTGAATGCAAAAAACGTGATGACGGACAGGTTACTGTTTATATTTTGCTCTGCCAAATAATTTTGAAAGGAATTGGTTATCTTATTTTATATTATTATATCTATTCTTGAAATGAAACAGGAAATTACGGGAACCTACTGCCAATGTGACAACTTCAGTTGTGAGCGAGAAAATGGTTTACTGTGCTCGGGATCAGATCATGGAACTTGCGATTGCGGGAAGTGTCAGTGTGAGCGGGGTTGGAGTGGACCTGCATGCGATTGTTCTACTGAGAAAGTAACATTTCAAAGAATAATAAACTTTATTGAAACGAATTAATGGTTTAATTGCTCATACGCAGAAAACTTGTACTGATCCATCCAACAACAAAATATGCAATGATCACGTACGTAAGCACACAGAGAACTGATAAGCTGCTTCTTTTTATGTTGCATTTAAAACATTCTTTATTTTGTCACAGGGATCTTGCAAGTGTGGAAAATGTGATTGCGAAAACACATTAACTGAAAGGTATTCTGGCCGTTTCTGTGAGAAATGCCCGGTAAGCATAGATTAAAGCAATCTCATTTTTAAGGCTCTGTTTTCAAAACCAGATAATTGATTGAATCTGATATATTTTGCAGAATTGTCCAGACCGCTGTGAGGAATTACAGGATTGTGTGCAATGCAAAGTGCACGGAACCGGAAAATTGGCAGACGAGGACGACTGTATTTCCAATTGCACAATTTACCCGGAGATTCTACAGGTTGACGTCGCAAGCAGTAAGTTCTGGTCCGCTATTTTAATTTGACGTGCCAGCAAAAGAGGTGCTTAAATATTTGTATCTGCTGCTAGACGATGAAACAAACGATGAGAAATTTTGCCCTGCAACTGACCTTACCGATCAATGCCGATTCTATTACATCTACGGCTATGATGCAAATCGAGAATTGTATATCAGAGCACAACGAACTAAAGACTGTCCGCCAGAACCACCAATATTTTTGATAATTTTTGGAGTTGTTGGTGCCATTGTACTGGTTGGAATTTTATTCTTGGTCATCTGGAAGCTTTTGACACACATTCATGACAGGGCAGAGTACGCACGATTTGAAAAGGAGAGAATGAATGCCAAATGGGATGCGGTTAGTGTCACACAAGTATAGTTTATATGTAATGCGCGAGTATTTTAATGCAAAAAAAAATGTTTCTGCAGGGAGAAAACCCAATCTACAAGCAAGCTACGTCCACATTTAAAAATCCAGTATACTCAGGGAAATGAGCTCGTCCTAAGATATCTTCTTAATTGACAAAATACTTAATTAGAACCTAACAAATTCATCACGAACCCAGTGATTAATTCCCATGAATGATTTGCCCGCTTTTCCGGGGGGTTCAAATTATGCCTGTTTGCACTGTCACTGTCATATTTATGCAAATATTGTATGTGCTGAAAGGCGCCCAAGTATTAATAGAGGTTGAGTTATTTTAGTTAAGTATTAAATTAGTGGGTAGAGACGGATTTATATTTAAGCAGTTTGTACTTGTGACCGCATTGGTCTTGTATTTCTCACAACAACCTTTGAATCTTAACTAAAACCTCGCAGTTATATATTTCATTTTTTAACCGCAAAGATTTCCGGGTTCCTTCACTCGTTTTGCTTTCACCTGAGTTGTATTTCCATATTTGTGTTACGTATTTTAAATATTGGGAATATAAGGAAAAATGCCTGTGTATAGAAACATTTCATGTATATATGTTGTGTCGTATGCGTATGGCGAAAATGGCTGGCTACGAAACACTGCCAATTAAACCTATTAGTTCGCATGAAATATGGTATGTACGACACAAAGAAGTGCAAGTGCGTGCAAGTGCTTCAAAAGTCTGCAGAACGAAATGGGTGCAATACTTGTGTAATCTAACTTACAACCTAGAAAAACAAATTTGTGTCTAAATAATTTAATTAGGAAACGGTAGCCTTATGCAAACTACTCCAGCCCAACTTTTGCTTCCAACACCATGAGTGATTTTAGTGCTGCTTATTAATGTGCCTAAAGGTAAATAGGATGATAAAAGCCTAAGACTATGATTAATCGTTAAATGTAATTAAATAATCAAATGCGTGACAACTTAATTCAAGTGCCATTTGGAAAGATATGACTGAACTGATCTGATATGGTGTCAATTGAGGGTTCTTGAAGAATGAAGCAATGCGGCACGGCACACGCACGGCACAAGTGGCACTGGCGGCGCTTAGAGAAGTAATTAATTTATGTATTTTCCAGTGCTTTACAACTTAATAGCTTATGTTATACTCAAGTCATTAGATACGAATGGACATGATCTCATTCTGTCCAAATCTGTACAACGTGTGAGCAGCCAATCTTCGTAAGAAAAACAGATTAGATCCAATGACTTTCAAGGTTTCAAGGTTTGCTAAACTGACATTTTAGCCTACTTAAATAAGGATAGACTAATATTACTAATTCAATCCAGTTGCAGTTATTGTTTAGAGATATGTGTGTGGACTAATAAAAGTTTTGATAATATAACAATTGTAGTATGCATATTTTTATTTGCCATAGTACAGATCACGCCACACGGCACGTGTTGTACACTGTGCGTGCGTACCATTAATACCATTATGCGCATAATTGATTAAAATTAAACCTTTCAAAAAAGTAAATGCGCTAAATAAGCGCACGCTCCTCTGACACGGTCAAAGGTGCAAACAAATTCCATTTGAAGTTCATTGGATTGTTAAAATGACCTCCGATAGTTAATTATTATTGATATGCAGTGGCATGCAATTTTGTATCCTCAAATTAGTATGTTATAATTCTATCAAAATGTTATTAACCATTTGTACCACTCAATTATCAGTTTTTGTTATGTTCATCAACATTCCTACTTTGCTTATGCAATCCATTATGAATGAAGAATTATTGTTGTTGGTTTTTCCGATTATTGCAAATAATGGTGAAATAATAATGGTGGTTTCTGAAAGCATAAAATACAATTCGCGTATTTTTGGTGAAAAGTACATTCAGAAATGCTTTACGACTTATGGTAATGTCTTTTAATGTATGCATTAATTAGGATCAGCCATATTTGCGACACACGACCTCGCTGTTCTTCAGCAATCCGGCAGGAGAGAATCCATATTCTGTGGGGACTTCAGCGTGGAGGCCATACTAGCCATAATTCAAACAACGGATTTCCCATCATTAAATGACAATATGAAACAGGTAAGCCTCAATGCGTAACATTTGCACAATATGATATTTATGGCGTCTGTAAGTTATATACAGGCTGTCTTGATTTTTGTTCCTGCACAGGTATGTTACACATGAATGCTTTGGTAGAACACTTTAATGAATAAATCAAATCAAATCAAATCAAATCTGCACTGAATTGTCAAAGATCTGACATTTTTAAAAGAGATTGGAAATTATGTAATTTTGTTACTGCCGGTTGCCAATTAAACTCTTTCTCCCGTCTGGATTTCGAGCAAGCAATTATTCAATCCTAAACATTCTTTTGCATTGAAAGCGGGAATCTCCTGAATATTGACAGTCAATTTTATTTAATGATCCCGGAGTCCAATAATCAACTTAACGAAACGATTTACTCGTACTTTTAACTTTATTCGATTCAAAATGAAACAATATGGAGGGAAATATTTACAAGGAAAGTCAAACACCTTTTCCAGCCAATTTCGAGGAAAATGGCACGAAGACGGGATTTCATGGGCTCAAAAATTAGAGCTATAGCACAGGTAATTAATGAAAAAAACAGCTAAGGTATACAACTTTGATACAGTACATTCAAAATAATATTGCTCCTTGGATTAGCTTGAGACAGAATATTTTGCCACTGTAAAAGTAGATTTGGTAGATGGAGAACAAGTTTTTAACAAGGGATGTGATGTGACACGGACCATTTCAGCCTAATGGCGACTTCTCTTAATTTAGTCTTTTCTGAATGACCTGCAAGTGGAACACCATACAATGCACTCAAATACAGGATCATGGAGTAGAATAACTGTTGAAATACTTCTACTTACGTCGTATAAGAAGGATTTTAACGCTTCAAGACTCGTCCCTTTGTAATTGTAGCAAGACTTTCGGACATCGTATGCTGGGTCAGCTTCCTTAAGAAGTTTAATCAGGTCCTGTTTGCCCTGTTCAGTTCCATGCTGGCTTCCAATTTGTCCAAGGGAACTGCCAATGAAGTGCTGATTTTCCACAAATACACCTTTTGGGATCTTAAACGCATTAACCTGAAATTTTTTTAAATACAAATTTAACTCCTCACTCTCTTCAGCTAAATCGTATGACTCATATACCTTTAATTCATATTCATCAACTGCCATTATTTAGGTTAAGAAATAATATCTGCACCAAAAATATATGCTTAACCTAAACCCCCAAAATATTTAAACTTGAGTGAAGTAATGGAGTGTACCTTCTCAAGCGGTGTGAGAAGCAAAACTATACATTCTACCATACGTATTTAGTGAAGCTGAGCGAAGCCCTAAATTCTATATTTACATTTGACCATTTTTCCAGAAGCGCTTAAAAAAGGGCTTTCTGGTGAAAGGAAAACCTTATTGGCATCCAACCGCTAACCGTGAAGGCCGAATCCTCCAATCCAATTCGTTTCAATTTTCAACAAGTTGACTGCGCACGGGCAGGACAAAATGTATGCAAACTAGGAATGTGAAACGGGGATTATTTTTATTTCCAAGAACTAAACCAAAATAATTTTCTCTGAATTAACCAAGTCAAACTTAAATTCAGGCTTGCAGTAACTTATTTATCGCATCACATAATTAAATTAGGTCTAAACAATTGTGTCACTACTACCCTAACTTGTGCACAAGCAAAATAAGCTAAAGTGTGGAGTAAATCTAAAACCTAATGATCAACGCCTCTATCGATATGTGCTGAAATATTGATTCAAATGTAAAATATTAATCCCTTTCGTTAAAAACTTGACGTTAGGATTTTAATGTTTTACTCAAGATCGCGACGTTGCAAGGGAATAAGTGTATTTGACTAGTTTAATTTTATACATGCGCCAATATGCTTACTTTAGCCCTGTCATATTTAGAATCCAATGATAAGTTGATCGGGCGTTCTGCCATTTTGATTGTTAGTACACTTCACTGAATTATTACACTACTGTTGGGCTCTTTTGACTGCGAGGCTTCGACTACAAATACCGCCTCGAAGGAACCGACGTGCCAGTCAACAAATGCACGAATATCATGCTTCATCTGTATTTGCATCCCATATTTAAACGTAGAATAATGATAAAGGCTATGCCTTGGTAGACTGGATCTATCTCTGTCGGCGGGCACACAATGATAGTGACTTGCCGGAAGCGTGGTCTTTCTTAGCAATTTGCATCGGCTGACAAAATAGGACACAAATCAGCCCAACTACTTTATTGGTTTGCATTCTAGAGAAATGCTCATCAACTGCGATTTAGTAAAACTATTTTACATTAAAGTGCTGACGACGCGACGTTGTGGAATGGAATTCGGGTGTTTGGAACGTTTTGATTGACTTTTGTTAGCCTAGAATTAGTTACGCGCATTGGAATGAATTCTCATGTAAAATTTCTTGGTGTAACAAACTTGAATTGAAACATGGTGTACCGTGTACTAAAACCGAAACTTTAACCTTATAGTTAGTAAGTGAAATCATATCAGGTGGAATGCGACAAGTAAATTGTACATTCAAGATCACTATCAGCTAACCAACGTATCATGTCTTCAAAAATTCAAAATTAACCTGAGTCAATGACAAGAATATATTCACCGTTTTATTAGTAGCAGGAGATCAAACCAAAAGTTAATAAAACAACAGAATAGAGACCTGCAGGTTGAGAAGGCATGCACATTACTTACTCTGTAAAACATTATTATAGAGATGCACCGGATGATTTTTCGAATTTGAGCTCTTAATGGAATCAATATCTATTGTCTCAAATCGGAGAAAATACGAAAGCGACTTCGACTGGATGTCGGCCGGATATCCGGCCGGAGCCACTACTATTGTGTAGCATTCTGGACTACTACTACTGCACAAACAGCTAACATTCATATTTTCCGTCTTTTGCAAACTTAAGCAAACTAAACTATGATTGAATGTAGGAAAAATCCGTACCCTTGTGCGCCGCAAACTATTATTTGGATTTTCGATGTGGAGACTGGAATGAAATCAAAATCAGACACAAAATTTGTCCGATCAACTTAGTCAGACTCCAGTAATTGATAATTTATTTGCGTCATTATATTGTTGGGCCAGCATTAGCATTCAGCTAGAGCTAAAGAGCTGCAACCTGGAAAAGGTAGGTGAGGTAAGCGTAACCTTTGTAGTTGGTCGGCGGCGAGCTCTCTTGAAATACTTTGGAATTTGTACGGCGTTGCGCGAAAGGATTTGAAATATTCTCCGCACATGCGACATGCAGTCTTAGTTAATTCCAATAACATCAAATATCTAGGTGAACTAACAGTGAATTTTTCTTTACTTTTTTGCAATTTTTTTACGATTTGACACGTACTTTTGGACAAAGCAATGCCAATGCCACCTAATCTTGAAAAGGTCAAGCATGTTTTTCTCGTCCTCAGTGGGAAAGGCGGGGTCGGGAAATCCACTGTTGCGGTAATACACACTATTAAATAAAATAATAAATACTACCTACGCTCTTGTACCTACTTCGCATTTTCTTACCCTTCCAGGTTCAATTGGCTCTTTCTTTAGTTCAAAACGGCCACAAGGTAATTAATGGCGCCATTAATTATTAGCATTATTTGCATGCAAGTTACAAAACTGATTGCATTCACTTTACAGGTTGGCTTGCTTGATATAGACATTTGTGGGCCCAGGTAAATTGTAAATTAAACATGAATTTTACAGTTTAATGATTGTTTTATTCAATGTGGATCGTTGGAAATCGTATTAAACAGCATTCCACAAATGTTGGGTTTGGGAGAAGGTTGTGACATCCACCAGTCTGATGCTGGGTTAGTAAATTTCTAGATAATTCCTTTGCAAGTAAAGCCTAAATGACGTATTTTAATCCGGTGAGTTTAATTATATCCGAACAGATGGGTACCTGTCTACACGGATTCTACGAAATCCCTTGGCGTTCTTTCCATCGCATTTCTACTCGGTAACAAGAATGACGCAGTGATATGGAGGGGGCCGAAAAAGAATTGTAATAATCAAATTAGACTTAATTAAGATTTTGCTGGAATACGTTAAAGTTAGTGAATTAATGAATTAAGCGCGTTTGGCTTTCAGCAATGATCAAGCAATTTGTTCAAAACGTCTTTTGGGGCGACATTGACTATTTAGTGGTTGACACTCCTCCTGGAACTTCAGGTAGTGCAATAGATTTGAATCGATGGAATAACTTGTTAATGGGAATTACACAGAACTTTCTAACTTTTAGATGAGCACATGTCTGTCATGGAATCCCTTTCCGATTTTCCAAGAAAAGGAGCTGTCCTAGTTACGACTCCACAGCTCGTATCCGTAAACGATGTAAGACGGGAGATTACCTTTTGCCAAAAAACCGGAATTCCAGTCCTTGGTATTGTCGAAAATTACAGCTCTTTCACATGTCCAAATTGCCAAGTAAGTAAAAGGATCATTCGTGACTAATGACAGTCAGTGATTACATATAATTTTTTGAACAGGACTGTACTCCAATTTTTGCTGAAAACGGGGGTGAACTCTTGTCTAAAGAAACTGGAATCGAACTCCTAGCAAGGATTCCAATTGATTCAAATTTGGTTCGTTGTGGAGAGGCTGGGCAAAATTTTATGCTGGCATTCCAGGACTCTGAGGTCGCCAAATTATTTATACAACTCCAGAAATTGATTATCGAGAAAACAAAAGTATTTCATTGAAATTCCATTTGACAATTCAAATATAATTTAAAACAATTTTATTCTCGAAATAATTTTATTGTTGAACTTCAAGTTTGAAATAAACTGGGAACCAATTTTATTTTTCAAATTTATTGAACCAGCCTGGATTAATTATGGAGAGAAATTACACAAATTAGTTGAAGATTCCAATCAATGAGTTCCGACTTATTGCTGCTCTCCACGCATCCGGCGAATTTCAACCATCTGCAACACCACACAATGCGTTAAATAACGCCAGCCTAGAAAACAATTGTAACTTACTTGATATAGGTATGATTTCAGAAAAGTGTAAGAAGCTCGTGCATAAACTCCCTCCGATTGGCCAGGAAACTCCAGGTTGTGAGGGTCGACCTGTCTTATGAGCTTCAGCAGGTCTTCTCTAGATACCACGGTTTCTATTCTTTTACCTCCATATTTAGCAATATCCCCGGTAAAGATGCCGTGTGGGATAATATATTGGTTTACCTAAAAGGATTTTGATTAATTATTTAAATGATTTTTAACATTCCAACGAATTGAAAATATTCACGTACTTCCCGTGCGTAACTGTATTCGTTAATCGTCATAGCTTGGATTTGAAATAACTTGTATGTCAGAAACCTGCTTGAAGTGAACCTTTACAAAAACGCACTAAGTGTACTTTGTGAAAGGGTTTGAGAAGAAAGACTGTACATTTCATTATTCAGTGAGGCCAACGACTAGTTGAAAAGCTATATCTAGTTATGTTCGCCTGAAGGGAAACAATCTATATTTGAGCTGTTAGGTTTTCATCCCATGACAGTTTTAAAACATGGTAAGCTAAGCGCAGAGCATATTCTGCTGTACATCTGCAGAAAAAGAGGTAGGAGTTGCTAAGGAGTGCTTGCACGCTGATGAATTGGATTAATGCGCTACTGGTCAATCTGTCTATCAAAGATAAATCCATATCAACATATGAAATCTTGCGCAGGATTGAGTACAGGAAGTACTAATTATGAGGAATTAACCGAATTTCAGTCTTTAAGATTTTCAGTAATTGCTTCGGAAATGCCTTTCCAATTTTAAAATTTTATTTGCTTACCCGGATGGAGTGGGCCAAATTGTTTGGATTTTGATCCATATTCAAATTAGGTCTGTTTGTTTCAGACACTGAGAAACTATACTATACAACTTTAGTCTTGTTAGGCGAATTTGTGTGCAGTTAGTTGGTGATAAAGGACGGTGTAACGGAGTGGCTCGAAAAACTACAAGGTAGAAGAATCTTCTGTTTGTAACATTGAATCCACACTCACAACATGCATTGTCGCTTCGTCTGCCTCTGACTCATTAAAATTAGAATTATATTGCAAGAAAATCATTCAGATGAATATTACTGCAGAGAATGCGAGGTGACATTCCTACAATGTACATAGTCGCCGCACGCCGTGCATGCGGCGACTTCAAAATCAAGCTATGAAAACCGTCCGTTCACCCTCACAATTTTATTTGTAACAGTCGACCAGAAAAAGTTTACAAATCAAGCCCAACAGAATCAAGTCAAACGAGTCAAACCATGAACATATACATATTATTTATAGACCATGAATTGAACTGAACTATGAATTGACCAACTGTTCCCGTCGTGTCGAATCCTCATTGTGTGGAAGCAGAGCTACACAAGCAATTAAAATCGCAATATTCAAAATCTCTTGTAATTTCTTTCTACAACTCTAGTTAAATGCCACCAGGTTGAATCCACGTGTTGATTTATAAGAGGGTAGGGGGACTCGGTGACGGGGACGCGGAGGAGTCATGTTCCAAGTCTAGGCTGTCCCCGCTCTCGTGTTTCCTTAAATGACGATCCAAATTTGTTTGCTGCCCGAATGCCCTGGGAAATCGAATTGAACACAATAATTAAAATTCTTATTAATTACCCATGCTAGAACATATTTATTTAGCCACCACTTTTTACTGGACAACCCTTAGCTATGTGAGTGGCAAGCTTTACAAATACGGGAATCGTCATACGACGTCAAACAGAAGGATAAAAAATGCGAGGAATCTCACCCATGAACAAATGAGAAAAATAGATGCACCACTGTGGTTTCCTTACCTGTCACACAGCGGACACCGGAATGGCTTCTCCTATTCAAAAGAGAAAATAAAGAATCGTCATTATCATCCAACCATCATCATTTCATCTCCGGGAAACTTAATCCGAGCCTTTCACTTCATCGGAGGTCAAAACGCAATCTCCACGCAATCTA
Organism: Orthonychiurus folsomi; assembly: GCA_036851895.1. Lineage (NCBI taxonomy): Eukaryota > Metazoa > Arthropoda > Collembola > Poduromorpha > Onychiuridae > Orthonychiurus > Orthonychiurus folsomi. The sequence goes on from JAAXYW010000241.1 coordinate 27,669, forward strand.
CTGCACTACATTGCTCCCCCAGCCATCAACCCACAATAAGAGACAGCAAAGGGGCCTAAAGAAAACTCACCTTGTGATGAATGTTTCGAACGTGACGTTGAAGATTGCTTGAAATGGAGAAGCTTCGCTCACAGAATCGACATTTGTACGGCTGCTCCCCTGTATGAGTCCGCAGGTGGCGGGTGAGATTCGCGGAACGCGGGAAGATCTTCCCACAAAACTTACAACTGTACCTGCTGAGAATATAATTCAATGGTCAAACGCCATTCCTCAGGTTATGTATTTGATTCGATAGTATTCGTACCTATTACCGGCTTTCCCTTGCCAAACGGGGCTTGGGGATCCAAAATTATTGCTGAGATCATTCCGTGGGGACATGCTTCGGTGGAAAAAAGGATTGAAGGGCCCACCGACCCCTTGGTGGTGAGGGAACCCGTGGGGAAGGGCCGGGAAGTGGGCTGGGGAATGAGAAAATCTGGGGAAGGGATGCATGGGCCGAGGAGCAATGATTTGGGAGAAGGCGGAGGACTTCCGGCCGATTTGAATTTCCCGTGACTCCCTGCAGGCGGTGTCATTGAGTAGAAGTCCTGCGCCACCGCGCGGATTGTTGTTCACCGCCGGCTGAGGCTTCTCATCCTTCCGACTTTCCACATCGAGGTCAAGGTCATGGCCCGCGCGAGGAGATTTGAAGCGCTCCCGCTTTCGCTCTGGCTCCCCGTCCCAACAAGGACCTTGGATGCCATTACGTCGAATCTCATCTTGGCTTTGACCTTTGATCGATGACAAGAGAGGTCGTTTTTCATCCTTGTGTATTCGGAGATCCGCGATTTGATCCAATTTTGGGGATTTGAGGTCATTGTTGTTGAGATTCCTTTGTACTGAGAGATCAAGTGGGGCGTCGGGGCGGGCACCGCCATTTTGGGCTGGAGGCGGGGAAATACTCGCCGGTCGTCGGCCTCCGCCGTTGGAATAAGGACCAACCTTCAAATTATTCCCTAGGGGGGAGGAGCCGAAAAGTTGGGGGCCGAAGGGAAGGTGGGCAGCGACTGCGAAGGGGTTGTACATGGGAAGAGCCCCCGGGAAAACGAGTGGGAAATGGCTGTGCGCATGCGTAATGGATTTACTGTCCAGCGGCGGGGGACTAATGTCTACGTCTTTCCCGCGGGGCGATGAATGGGTGGAGCTCGGCGTGTCTGGTGGGGTGCTCGAATGATGGGATTTATTGTGGTGATTATTTTTGAGGATGAAATCCACGGCGGCTGGGGAGGTCAACTCAAGGTCATCTGTGCCCTTGTGATTGTAGCTGTGTTTCAAGTTATGACTGTGGCGGGCAATGGTGCCGAATGGCTGGAAATTTGAAATGGTGGGAGTTGGATGGGACTGACTGAGTATTTTGGGGGAGGGGATTTGGTGGGCGTGGCCGTGACTTGGGTGACGGTGACCCTGGAGGTCACCTGGGGAATGAGGGGAAATATGATTGGAGCTATGGATCCGAGCTGATTGTTTCCCGGCGGAAGTAGCGGCTTCACAAAATCTCTTGTGCTTCGCGAGGGCAGCGGATGAGGCGAAGGGAGAGGAGCATTTTTCGCATTTGGAAACGTTCCGGCAATTGGAATGCATTCTGGGAATGAAACAAGTCCGCATCAAAATCAAATTGGTGGAAAAATCGAATTTTGTTTTGAAATAATTAAATGTTTAGGTAAAACTTTAGATTTGAATATCTGCATGCACGGTTGCTCACCTCTTGTGTCGGCAGAGATTGGAAAATTGTGTATAACTTTTGAGGCAAACCTGCAAATCAGGCGGAGAGACAAAAGTTGAATCAGTGCTCAATTCCTTGGAAATATACAAGCCAGAATAGGAGAACAGGTTACAAATATCCACACGCCACCAACAAGGCAGAAGTGCTCAAAAACAATGAACAAAAGAACCGAATGCAAAATTACGACTTTTTTTTTACAAAATGTGTTGCATTGGACCGGACCACGGAAACTTTAGTTTGTGTTTTGACAGAAGTCGAAAAATTTTAGAAATTTTGAACAGAACCCGAAACGCGGAATGCATATCTTATCTTATCTTGACATCTCTATTTTTATTTTTGTGTTCAACCAGGTAGATAACATTTACAACATTTGTGTATGGCGCTTGGCCCGAAACTGACACGCCTTGGCCCGCACACACCACACTTACTTGCATACACGTAGTTTTGCATTCGATGAATTGAAAAAAGAATCAATTCTCATTTAAGTATGAAATTGTGAAAATTATATGCCCGAAAAAACATCAAATCAAATTTTAAAAGTCCCACCGCCTCGCTTACCTCACATTGGAATGGTTTCACCGACGAGTGGATGTGGGCGTGCTGTTTGAGTCCAGAAGAAGTTGCGAATGTTTTCCCACACTCCGCGCATGCGTGGATTCGAGGACTAGTGTGTTGGGCCCTTCAAAAATTGTAATAATTTAATTTATTCTAATTTTGAGAAGGTGTGAGCTCCAAATTTTGAAATTTTACCTCAAATGTCTCTGCAATGATGCAATATCCGTCAGCGAGCGCCCACACTGGCCACAAGGGTATTTCTTGGATGACCCGAGCCCTTGACCGGTCCCTTGTGAAGAATTAAGTGACAAAGTTGGTGACAGCTGACCTGCTCCACTTCCGTCTCCGTCGTGAGATGATGAACTTTTGACGTGGTGGCGTCGGCTGAGGCGCAAATGATGACAGCTACCGCCCAACCCGCCGAATCCCTCAGTCACTGAAGTGGAATTATTGTTGTCGTAGCTGGAATTATTATTATTTGATTCCGAGTCTTCCTCCTCTTCCTCGTCCAGTGTTTCTTCCTCACTCCCACTCAAGTTGTCTCCAGGGAATGCCTGGAAGCTTTCTGGAGAAAATTCAAAATCGCAATTTTAAAAACTGGCGAGAATTCATATTTCAAACTTTCAAAACAGGCGAGGTTCCCAATTTGAATTGCAAACTGTCAAAACTGGTGGGATTCTCAAATTCCAAATTTCAAGAACACGCGCAATCCCAAATTTAAACTTCAAAAACGTTCAAATCCAAACTCAACATTCAAAAAAATTGCGGGGATCAAAATTTAAAAAACTAACTGGAAATCCAAAGCTAAAATTTGAAAATCCAGAATTCCAAGAGTAGAAATCCAACACTTGCACATGCGTGGGAGTCAAACAATGGAATAAACAGGGACGAGACGGGGGAGGGACGCCTGATTATTTAATTGCGTTGCATACACAGATAAAACTAGACCTAAAAAAAACCGACAATCCCGGATACAGTACAGGGATTGTGCCTGGGTCAAAAGTCGTGATAAAAAGATGACACCTGGTCCGGAAATTCGGTGGTTTATCATGCATACAGGGAACTCGGACTCGGAACTCACCCTCCTTTTTCACCCGTCCCGTCGTATTTCCGGCAGTGAATCTTTTTATCAAATCTTTTCCGCTTTTATCCAAACATAACAACCCCCACTGTCTTATTCCCCCCGAATGGCTTTGTTATCCGGAACATCTTCAATTTCCTCGCCACGGTGCGGTACCGTACGGAAAGGAAATACTTTAAGGGCCTGGGCCCTTAAGTACCTTCAATTTTGCGATTGTATTATGCGGATGTCAGATTTCGGTTAGGATTTTAAATTCATAAGGGATGAATTCAGGGGCAGCTGATGGGACGGGACTTCCGGTTTAAGGGTTCGCGGCGCGCGTGCGCAATCAAATGACGGGATTGCATGCAAGGCGCAGTGTAGGCGCAAAGGATTTTACGTACCTTTGTGACAGGAAGAAACCTCTTCATCCGCCGAGGATGAGACGTCGTCTTCCCCATTCTGAAAATGTCAAATGTTAAAAATGTATAATTCGGGAAACATTTTGAGTATTTAAAATTCTCGCTTTCCTACCGGCCACGGATTACTGGATCTTTTTGGTATTCTACTTATGGATTTTATGATCCCATAATTTCATTAAAAAAATTTTTTTTTACAAAAATGCATCAGATTTTGAAATTGCGTCAAATTGTAGAATTTTGACCCGGCGCGACGCGCAGTCGCACACGGAAGGATTTTCCCTTCAAATTCAAAATCAGATAAACTTGAAAGCATTGCATTGCATTTGCATCATGTAAAAAGTCAATAGGTTGAAGAGGGGACTAATGACAACGACAACGGTCACCCCACCGCACCGCACTCCAACCACAAAGAGCAATTTACCCGGGAGCTCACCTGACTCCGACTCGGGTTTGAATTGCAGCAACTGCATTTGGAGAGGGGACTTCCGGAAGTGCGCGTCCGGATACCCGCTTTGTGATTTGTGAGCATCATGCGAGTGCGAGTGGACGGGACGCAGTTTTAATGACAATCGGATTTGGAAGGCAAAACGATTAAAAGTTTCCACGCAATGTTTGGATTTGTATTTATTTGCAGAGTGTAAAGGGCAGGGCAAGGGGTGAGGGGGCAAGTGCTAGGGTGAAGAGGCCCTTAATTCTTTATTCCATTGTTATGCAAATTAATTGTTATCAGGCCTGACTCAATCCATGCAAATTAAAATTGTAGGTGGGTAAGCTGTGGAGTTCTTGTAAGGTCAAATGACCATTAATTGAACTCTTGGCAGATTTAGACAATTTTTAATACATTACATTTTTTGTTGACACTATGACACTAGGATCAGAAATTGATTTTTTAATCAACATTGAAAATTGATATTCCAACAGCATCCTTTAACTAACCCCGCATGTATTTCAGCCGGAATTTCTAGGATGCATTTTTAATTGGTTCGTAAAATTGACTTATTTTTTCATTTGTATGTTGTTTGAGTACTATTAGTAAAACTACAACCTTTAATTTGTAGTCACATTTGAATCATGTAGCTTAAAAGAATTTGAATATGGACTTCGGTTTTTCCATTTTTTACACATTACCAATGAAGCAGCATCTCCTTCGTATTGCTCTTTTAAAAACTACTCGTTTAGTACACTAAATGTAATTAAAACCATCACTATTGAAGCATATGTGTGACACAACACACACTTTCCGTACATTGAAAAAATTACAACCTCGTCATATGTGTATTTATGGTCATACAAATTAGCCCGATGACGACCGGACCTTCTGATCAAATTATCAAAATTATCAAATCACGCGCATTCCATGAAATCAAAATACATTTAAAATATGTGGTCCAGGTCAACTTTTTGGCTTTTGGACAATTTATTTCCAATTTACAGAGCGTTTTGAGCAACACAGTACAATGGACACGGCGGAGCATCCCAAAATCGGATAACCGTTGAAATCCCAGCGGGAAAATGTAAATCTCCCAAATCCATTAAACTCAATTTTGCACATCATAATGCGGGGAAGTCGCGCACATATCAGACCACAGGATAATTTCCTCACTCATAAAATCCTTGAAGCATTTATGACATGAGGACTGAGGACGAGGGCCGGAGTTAATAATGTGGTGGAGTCACTTAAGGGGTTGATGGGCGATTGAGTGTGTCATTTGATCCGGGAGGGAGTGATTTTTGGTCTATTATGGGACTTGGGGATGAGTGGAGGATGGTAATGGATGATGGACTCGGAATTACACTATCGATTTGAGTGACACGACACAACGACGACGACGACACTTTTAAAGGAACCCAGTCCCATCCAGAACGAGGAAAAGCTCTCACGGCGTCGTCCAATCGAGACGAACGTGACGCATTAATCACGGCGTGCAGCACTCCCGCCCGACGCGGCGGGTGACGACGCCTATTTTCTATCTCTCACTTTCCTTCTCTCCCTTTCTCCTCCTATCTTGTCCTTTTGGGCCCAACCAAGAAAGTGGATTCTCGCTTTTCTTCGGAGAGGGGAATAAAAAAAGTTTTCTATGTGTCGTGCCGTGCGAGGAGGAGATGGCAAGATTTTAGTCTTAGCCTTGCCAGTGCAGTGCCGGCAAGCGAGACGTCAGTTTCATAGGGTTTTGATTTTAAGCAGAGTTCGCAGAGTTAGTTGCAATTTGTGGGTTAGGTTGGGTTAGAGGAATGCTTAGATAAGGAGGTTTTGAAAAACTATGTACCATATTAAGGTCAAATGCTATTTTTTCCGAAAAAATCGAATTTGAAAAATAATTCTGTTAAAAACTTTTCAATGAATTGATTATAACTCACAGCCCAACTGTCACCACGCGGTCGGAACTGTACATCTCAAACTTACAATTGTTGAACTATAAAATACATTATAATGATTTACTTCAAACGTCATATAATTGACTATTTGTCAAAGCAAAACAGCATTGTTAAAACAAAAACCATCATTTTGTCCAATCACAAAATTATCATCGTAAATTTTGACAACGAACCGAATAATAAGCACATCAATCAGATAACAAAACCAAGTATTTAAATCCGACACGTCGGTCCGTCCGTCCCTGGCTTGGATTAATATGTACGTCCGTCGCCATCCACAGTCCATGGTATCACGGATTCATTCATTTTCGAACCAAAAAGGTACACAGCACACACAGGGATCCCCAGCCGCATCCTTAGTACAGTACAAAGAGATTGGATTTAGAAATCGGAGCCCCTTTGCCTCCTAACAAAAGACAAAGATGAGAATCCGGGCTGAATTGAAGAAGAGCCCAGCCATTCGGAATGGAATGACAATTCCCAAACCCCTCCTGTCCTCAATGACAACAAATTCTATGTCCAAGTCGTGATGTATCTATCATCCCTATTCAAGGGCCAGGGCTCCTTTACACTTCACACCTTGGAAAATTCATTGCTATTATCTATTTTCCAGCGCCCTTTTATCTCATCCCCGTACAATACAGGGTATTTTTCAAAGGGAAGGAAAAATACATACGTACGCCGCGTTCGTCCGAAGGGAAATCGTATTATTGACCGAAAACCCACAACTCAATTAGGGAATTGTAAAGGACGCCCTGGCCTGCCTGCCGATGGTGTAAAAGGTACATGTTTGCTGATGGGAGAAAAATAATTCCACGTTGGACGCGTCCAAGTGGAAAGGAACCCAAGGAATCCCCTTTAATTCAATTGTGATGGAAGTGTCGATCCGGAAGATATGTCACTCCGAGGACTACAAACTGGGAATGGGATGATCGTCTTTATTTTCAATGCTGGGAAGGTTTTAACGAGGAATGTACGGGCAGGAGTGTCAGGTCAGACAGTAAATAATACTGTGAAATATGACTGTTGGATAATTTTTTGAAGAAATTGCTAAACAACTCGACTCCATGATTTTGTTTCTATCTGTTTACCCGGTTTTATATTTCTCTTTAATACTGAATTATTAGATGGCGTTTAGTTAAGGAATCCTTCTAGACAATGTAATTAGATTGTTGTAATTTTATTTTATGGGTTGGTGTTCTTGAGCTTTACTGTGACCTTGGTATTAACTTTCCGTCGTTATCTCTGTATCTACCTGTAATTTCAAATTCTTTTATGGCATTAGATCATAACTTTATTGCCCCCCTTTATAATTTTAATTTTATTAAGGTGGTTTTGAAACGGATGTGATTTTTATACCATCAAATCTGATCTCTCATTCCAAACTATCTTAAACCACCTTAAAAAAATTGCTGCAAACACCTAGCACTGCATAGGTTTTACTGGAGTTTTCAATCCCAAACCTGCAAGTGCAAATTTTTGAATGTTCAATTTCTCATTCCCACCAATCCTCATTTTAAAATCCAAACACATTCCTCTCCCCATTTGTGCTATCATGTGAGTATTAGCCCACAAATAAGAATAAAACCGAATCCTCGGACACGTCAGACATGGGTGTGAAATCCGTAGCATTTGCCTTGTTATGCAATTCACGGACATGTACATTTTCCACAGAAGGAAAAACGACCTTCTTCATCCCCTGGACACTTTTCGGACAAAAGGATTGTCCCCTCCTTGTGACGACGGCGACGGGACCTTCGGGATGGCGTATCTTCTGGATGCACATTGGTTTGGGTTGGGATTTTTGTGAATGTGAAGTTTTGAATGGGGAAGGATGATCAGGAGGATGAATGGGAACAACGAAGGGAATAACGGCCCTCAACGCCTGCTGACAAACGAAGGGATCCACCTGGGGGTACTCATCCTTTGTCCCAAAGTGTCCGGCCGCATACACGGATTGACATGTCACAGGAAGACACGCGGGGAAACGATGAACGAAGACCCCTCCCCTTTCACACTTTCCTTTAACATTCAATGAAATCAAGTCCTCAAGGGACGCGACGGGGAGGCCAGGACGTAAATTTTAGTAAACGTGGCCGGATTAACGGGTATTTGCCGTGTTTTTATTCAGAAATGTAAATCAGATTGATTGAATACCACGACGTCGTTTTTTGGATTTGAAAAGCTACTACTTAAATTTAAACGTGGAAAAGGTTTTCAATGTTCCTTATTTGCTTTGATGAGCGCTATGCCGTTTTTACATTTTGAAAAAAGACTACTAATAAAATTTAAATATTTAGGTTGGATTTGGAACGTACTGTAATTAAATGGTTTAAATTTTTGCTCTACGACGAAGTACAGGTAAGGTGTCAACTTGTATGTTTGTAATTTGAAAATTATGTGCAATCCACTGAAATTCTCATGCTATTTCTGCCAGCCGGGATCATCCGCTGGGACAATGTGCTTCTGCAAAGCACGTTTTTTTTGAAATAAGCTAAAATCCCGAAATCTAAACCAACTTCTCTCCCAAATAGATCAACTAACCAAAAACAAACACTATTATTCCGGGGGAAGCCGGAGCTAATATTTGACATTTTACTGTACATTCTATTCTGTGGACTGGATTGCATTGGTATCTGTACTGTATCTGTCATTGGGATGCATTGAAGGATCACATCTTATTCATCCCATACCAATGGCAAATACACATTGTGGCCCGGGTGTGACGGTGACGTGACCCGGTGGTGGTGGAATCCCTCGGATATCTCAAAAACCTATTATCCCCCCTGTCAGTGGAAGGGGATTCCTTTCAAAGAGATATCTTTATAGGTTTACCTTCCATCGGCGAAGGCTGTGAACAAATCTATTGATTTGTGCGGACAATTCTTTTCCCTCCTTTTCATCAGTACATAAATTAAAGGTCAAAAGAAAGGACGGGTGTGCGAGATGCGGTATGGTAGATTTGGATTTTGGGTCATCCGCCATCCTGAACCGTGTCGTGCCATCAAACCCAATATTCTGAATACATTGAATTATGCAATATGGAACAACCAAGGAAAATCCATTCACATGCAGAATTAGGGCTAGACCCTTTGTCGTTATCCTTGGGTTACGGTTCACTTCCAATATTAACTACAATGTATTATCATTTATGGGAGGGAACCGATTCGTTGATTGGTGATTGGAATTGGGTTGAAGTGATTGCAAAGAATGCTAAACCTATTATAAGTTATACATTACATCCAATGTGATTTTCTTATTAATCAGAACGCCATTTCAATGTATACAGTCAACATGTAACGTAACCCATGCTGATACATCTAATGTATAGTCTACCCGTTTCACAGCACATAACTTTGACTTTTGTAAAATTTATCGAATAATCAAAAATTGTTCTCCGTTAGGCTAAGATTTTCCGTACTTGATAAACGAGACTGCATTAATTTGTACTAAATGTAGGAAGGCTACGTGCGGCGTAACTGGTTTAACATTTGTAATTAATTTTCAAATAAATACAATCGAATCAGCGTCAAAACACCTAAATTCGTGGATATTTTTGTATGATCGACTTATTTGCAATTTCAAAATCCAAATCACAATGAGGATGACTCAATTGAGTCATCATGGAATCTGGACTGACTTACAAAAGTCACACCGTCAAATCCCGACCGCGCACCTGGGTGAATTCCCGTCCGATTTTACAACCCTTTGTATTATTCGTCCGCCGCCACACGCACACGAGGCCATGCATGGCAAAAGACCACCTCCGATATTGTTCTTCTCCGTCATCTCCTCACATCTCAAATCCAGACACGACAACATTCAAAAAAGAACCCCTTAAATTCCATGTTTTATTATTTCCCTTTCGCAATTTCCCATCAGATACATCCGGGAGTCTTCGTCAAAAGATAAAGGGCCAGCGTACGTCTACGTACGCGTGCGGACAGAAAAGGGTGGAAAGCAATTTGGAAGATTTCGATTATGAATCTGAATCTGTCTTCCTTGTAATCCTTTCGTGAGTGCCGTGCCGGGCGTGGGCGTGAGGGCTTTTGATTCCCGGGAAATTTGAAATTTAATCGGTGGCAGTGGATGACTCGGGAGGGGGTCAACGCCTTCAAATGACATGGGAATGATGGGATTTTCCCTTTTAATATCCGATGATGTGGAGGAGGGAAGGGACAAAGTGTGAAGTGACGACTTCGCGACATGGGCATTATTTTAGTGTCAATGTCAGCACCCGACTTGTACTGAAACCCAACCGCAAGCGCCAAATATCCAGTTCCTGTTATCTCGACTATGGGAATGAAATGTAATATTTGACATTATATTTCAATACAACGTTAATTCCAGTTGGATTTCCCGCGCTGGCTCTCGGGAAAAAAAGCACCCATTTGTGCCAAATTCAACATTTTCTGAAAATTTTTTCAAATTTTTCAAATTACTTATTTCGACATCATTCGAATTCAAATGTATTTGAAAATATAATACACGGAATATGTCAGGTTGGTCTCTCTCTGCTTTCGAAGTAATTATCTGAATAACCGTGACCCTTGCCGTCAAACAACCAAAACCCCCCAAAAAAAGAAAATCCGACGACTTTCTCCCCCAAAACCCTCCTACCGCCCTTTAATCAGGGGGTGTCAAATAATGCAGTCAGTCAAGCGAAAAGCCCAAAAACTTTCCCTTCCTCCGTAGTTCAAAGCAAACAAAGCCAATCTTGGCTGACCACCTCCACCTTTAAATTGTCATATTTTCCCGGATAAACCCGAGTTACACTACCCGCTTCCCACTTTTTTTTAGATGTCCAGTAATCCGTGAGCCGGGGTTGATCTCATCACTCGTTGATAAATACGTACCTGATCGCAGAGCGGGAACGGGGCCTGGACGCGGTCGTCTGGAAGGAAACAAAGGAAAAAAGAATCACGTTTTATGAGCGTCATTTGTGTATTTGGTACGTGATGGTGAGGCTCGGATGCGCATCTTCATAAAAAGGAGAAGGAGTCAAAGCAGGAAGCACGCCTTCCTCCCTTTGACACACAAAAAAATCAACTTACGCTCCTCTTCATAAAACCCTCACATTTCACGCTCACCATTTACTTGCACTTCTTCTTTAACTATCCTTTAACTCAAACTGATCCCCTGATTCATCTCTAATGAACGACACGTTATGGTTATGGGACATGAAACTTATATGTACTGTATTGTCCTTAAATGTGAACCACGGCTTCTTGCGGTTAGAAATATTGTGTCATTGCCATATATGGGCATAGATCTGCTTTTTGTATGCACTTAATTGAAAACCCATTTACAAGATATTTATAAAACTCATTTTCACAGAACGTTTAAAAATTGTGCGTCATTTGTTTCATAGACAACTCAGGGCGAAAACGACACTCGGTTTAATTAATAGTTATGCATTCAGATATAAAATTCTCAACTAGGTTGACAAGTTTGAAAAGTATTCATATTTTAATTACACATTGCAGAGTCCACGTTCATTACGTAAACAAATTACAAAAAAAGGATCGTAGAATTAAAATAAGAGGGTGGAGGAAGACTACTTTAGGCTACACACAGTATTAAGAAGGGGGAAGATGATGAGGACACTTTCCCGTGGCTGTGACAATGGGAATTCCCAAGCTGAGCCATGACATCGGTTATCCCTATTTCCTAATGGAAAGGGTGCAAAGGGGAGAGAGAATTTACACCAACATAACATGTAATTTGATCATCCCTCTGCATCCACGCACTCCAAACACAAATCATTCATTCCACACTTCTTTAAGTGATGGGGTGCTTATTTGGCTATTAGTGGACTCAACCACTGTACTATCTCATTCATATAGGAGGCATTTAGCATGAAATTAATGTTAAATCACGATTTGTAAACTAATTTACTTCAAATAAAACTTAAATTTATTCGCTTTGGTTTACTAATCTCATTCTGCTAATGTAACTGCTTATTAACTTGTGCAGGTATTAAAAATTGATAATTTCAATAGGAGTCGTAATAAATTATATAGTGCCTACTTATCAAAAGTAGACGAGTTTACCGAGATTAGCAATTTCATTAAAGAGATTTTAAGAGATGCTAGAAAGTGCAACCAACTGTATTTGAAATTACCTAAGAAAGCTATTAATAATTTTTTTGATCGGAAGTACGCAATGACATGGAATGGGATTGGGATTCAATACCATGTCATGCAAATGAAGATTGAAATAATCTTCCCTACCAACATTAATTCCACCCCTTGTTTTTTAACCCTGACTCAACTTCAACTCATCTCCATTACAGATCCGACGATCAGAAGTCCGTGGAATAAATAAATCATAAACAATACGTACTCCACGCAAGCATGAACGTACATTATCAATGTAAGTACGTACATAATTTGTAGCTCTAAATCCGCCATGCCATAAAGGCACGCAAAGCAATAGGGAAAGGGGAATCCGACATCTTCATAATTTATTGCCGTAGTCTTAATAAATACGTTACGTACGTACGGAGTTATTCAAGATCCTCCGCAGTTTGTCTAAATAGTAATTTGAGATGGAGGGGTAGCATAGCATAGGCAAAGGATTTGTACTAGGTCTGAGCATTGGGAATTTAATTTTTGTGCACATACACGACCCTTTGTTCTTAGCTGAGCGTGTAATCAGTATCTCTGGAATTGACACGTACCACCAGATCTCTTGAAGGATTTGCAAGCAGTTAAAGATGCTGTTGGGCCTTGGCATGAAATCCTTACTGGGTTTGGGTTTTAAAATTTTAAAGCCTCGAAAGTACGTCATTGCTATTATTATGTTACTTTGCGCGTGGAAATCCATGTACTGTACTCTCGCACGTTTTTAATCTCGTGTACTCTCTGGATTTACAATAAATCTGCTTCAAAATTTTAAAAGTTGGGAAACAATAAAAGTTTGATTTAAATTTCAAAATTAATATAAGAGCCGTTGTTCGACTAAGTAAATGTGTATGATTTCATTATATTAGTTTTTGTTGCAGGCCTCTTTAATTCGTCATCTAATATTTTCACCAAAGAAACGTATTCTAATAAACTACAATGAAGTTAATTTTTTATATGAAATGGAACACAAGTTTAAACGCAAATGTTGCATTTCCAAAACAAATTATACGAATACTATGCATTACATATTATCCATTCCACCGGACGGGACCCCGTCCTCCCATCCCATTTAATTAAATCGCCGTTTATCTAATGAGGATTTCCTCGGCTACTAATATTCGTGACCGACCCTTTTGACTCCTCAGACCTTCTTCAGTGTCCGTAATCCTTTTTCCATTCCCGCAATCCGGTGTAATGGGAAGCACTTAAGAAGGATTTTAGATCCAAACCCCGAGCTACTGCACTCCTATTACATTACATTACATGTACATAGCATTGCATTGCGTGTGCCGTGCCATGCCATGCCTTAGGAACAAGGAACATTATTTGACGACACGACGAAAGGTCTGGATTGCCTCTGCTTTGGTTTTGGATTGATCCTATTTCATATCTTGAATGTGTGCCTATTGTGTTTATGACTCCGGGGGAAAGGATGATGAGATGAGGGTCGGATCCATAAAGATGTCTTTTGCACGTGTGCGTGCGTGGATGGCTGGCTGGATTCATCCGAACATGGCCCATGATATATTATCATGTAGAACACATGATTACCTTGTTTGACCTGGGACAGGCTTCGCTACCCCCGAGAAGGTCATTTATCTGTCGAGTGTCTGTGACTGACTTGACTTTCTCCATTAATATCATAACTAATAACATTTTGACTTCCCCGGGTAACAGTCTGTCTCCTGTCTCCCGAATTATTCATCCATGGCTTAGGACTTCTCGGGGATTTCGATGAGTCACAGTCACAGCACGGCATGGCCTGGCCCAGCCTACGTACGTACGTACACCCTCAAATTTGTCCAAAATGAAAAATCTGTTACATTTTACATTTGGGGAGTCGGAGTCTTCCAGGGCGGGAAACCTAGGGTCGGTCGTTAAAACTCCTTCCAGGAGCCCTGGAACTCATTTAATTAAAACCGTACGTCTCCAGGACACGAGGCAAGGGGCGGACGCATTAAGGGAAAGGAGGTAAGGGCAAAGGATTGTAATTATCACCCGCGTCTTAATTAAGACTTCGGGGGACACGGAAAGAACAGATTGTCATAATGACGATGACGAGAAGGAAAATGGAGAGGAAAGACGAGTTCAAACCTTCTCGGCTTCCTATTTTCCTTTTTCATTTCCATGGCTTTGCATGTAATGTACAGACATGCATGCATGGTAATCATCAGCACGTCCCGGATTTAACCATTCTCATTTCCAGGAGTCAAGATTTGTGCTCCTATTCCCATGCCATGCTGTAATAGACATAGACAGAAGGAGACGGAGGACTAAAATCGTGATGGGACACAGCGGGAGGAGGAAACATGAAATAAAATGAACTTTCACTCCCCAAAATTTCAAATGGAAATCCTGGGTTGGCTTGCTTGAGTTTGGATAAGAAATTTGAGGCGAGAAGGTGAAGCTCGAGAGCTCGACTGAATAACAACGGGAAACAAATAAAGGAAACTGGACAATTTGTATATTTAAATTAATGAGTGGCGTTAAATTCGACGAAATTCTAGTTTAATTTTGGACAGACGAATCGGTACTGGAATTTTTGTAATTTGTACCCGCATAGTTTAAATGGCATGTAATTTTGGTTGTCAAATTATAATTAAATTAACCATTAAATGATACATAATTTGATTTGACCAGCGATCGGGAAACTAAAAATAATAGCAATATATTTTGTTGTACCCAAAAGCTAGCTTCATTTCAATTGAAGTATCCATGTGAAATATCAAGAGCCGTGACGTCAAGTGACTAAAAGACAGTGTTGTGTGAGTTGGGAGGAATTCAGGGAAGAATCCATGCAATTTTAATGGGTTTATTATTCCAAACCCGATCCCATCCGCCTTGGGTACATACGTACTCAGGGAGGAAGCCTGGATCCTAAGTAACGCTGGATCTTTAACCACATCATAAAACATGGAATAATTTGGGTGGGTCGTACACGAATAGGAGGGAAAAGAAGAACAAACAGATGAATGAATTCAATTATGATGTTTGAGCAGAAGCCTACCTCCCGGGCTTTTACCGTTGATGAAAATATCAAAATTTCAAAAGGGAATTCTTTTCGCGGGAACCAACTCCCCGGAAAAAGATGAACTCCCATGGGACAACCTGTCCTTTTGTGATGAAACCTCCGTCGGGGAAACCCACTCCCGCCTCTCTCGTCTCCGCAAACTTAGCAAATTATTAACTAAAATAACAAATTGTTCAGACACAAAAACTTAAACTAAGTATCATTTAGCTTTAAAATTCCTTATTTTTCTAAATACAACATGAAATATAAATCACTGGTAGGACTTTATTTAGTACTCCCAACAAACTTGTCAAACAACAAAAACTTTGACCCACCATATTTATAACTATACATTAAATAAACATTAAACGGCTTGAATCCAAAATTCAAATCCTATACCCGATTCCACTCACTTTCCTTACTATTTTCTAAGATTAAATCAAATCCTTCCGTCCAATTCCATCACATTTAATCAGAATGAATGCTCCCCATCGTCGAAGGCATTTTGTATTTGGCCATTCCTCCATTTCTACTGGGAAAAATATTTCCTTTTTTTTGGTGGATACATTGAGTCCCGTACCCGCACTCAGTCGTACACAGTACAATGGAGCCCCGAAAGAACATCTTTGTAAATAGGGAGTCCCTTTGTTGAGCCCTGCCAACTTCCCCGGGTCATCTCATCATCCTCTGACACCCTTCCTGAATCCCCGACGACTTCTTTTTCTCAGAAAAAGAGGAATCCAAGCTGATGTCGTTCCATTTCATGAACAAAAGTAACGTCGTCGTCGTCGTCCTATGGGTCACCCTGTGCGAGTGCATTACATATGGGGAAAATTGGAGGGCTCTTTTTTCTGAATGTATAGATGGGATTTCTTATCTCCACTTTCTTTCAAGTATCCTCTCTTCGTCCCCAAGTGCCTCAATGTACGTACGTACATTGATTGATTCCCATTCAACCATGGATGCAAAACACTGCAACTGCACTGCATTGGGTTCGAGTGACTGAAAAAAAGTCGGTTTGGACTTAAATGTCCTTTTGGATGGCGAGTGGGACGAGGAATCCCTTCGGGGAAACCCGGGTCGAGGATAAAATGAATAAATCCGATGGAATTCTGTTCTATTGTATTGTGTAGTACGTACGTATGTATGTAATATACTTTGATACGTACATGAACAATGCACTTTTACAAAAAAAATCCTGTCGTATTGGAGTCAGAATTTCAAGAATCCCGCACTTATTCGAACAAAATTTTGAAAAGTGTATATTTTGCTCATGCTAATATGTACGCGCGCACGTACGTACATAGTACATACGTTGGTGACGCTCTGCTAATAAATGGATCCGATTTTCTCCTCGTATGTGTTTACATTGTACGTATACCACCGAAAATGACATAAGATATTTCCGGGATAATCGGAGAAGTGAAGACGACAGGGAGTCCGATCCCCCCAAATTCGAGGCGTCCGTGGCAATGGACATAGCAGGGGGTCAGCCCACTGCACGCCACGTCATGCAACTTGAGTGTTTTCCACATCCACTTTGTCGTGGATCCAAATCCGATCCAAAAATAGCAATATTCGTACATTACATTGTTTACTGGACAAAATTTCTGCCAAATTCCACGCCTGGAGATTACAATACCTAAAAATCATCAATTATTCCAACATATTGACAAAAGGGCATCCCAATCCCCAATAAATCCTCATCAATTGAATTACAGGCAACATTATGGGGCTGGGATTGATTTGGGTCATCCTTGCCTCCAAAATGATGAATGAATACAACGACGCGAGGTACGCACCCCTTCCATTCATCCCTGTACAGGCATCCCAGACAATAGGGAGCCGGGTGACCTGTACTGGAGCACACGGCACACCGGTCCACATAATCATTGTCCCCATTGTGCCCTGCTCCACAACCTATGGGCAATTGAAGGGAAACCAAGTGAAAATGAACAGTTAACTTTTTAGGACTTTATTATGTGTAAAGGAAGGCGCTGCCGTGATGAGGTGTAGAAAATCTAGTGCAGCTTAGCGTTGGGCTTTGTGTTTAACCCGCGCTGAGGTCATCTGGAGAAAATATTGTGGTGGTGGTGAATGGTTTGTTGCAATTATTATTGTGAATTAGATTTCCCTTTGCAAATACTACGAATAATTGTTTTGTGTTTGTGTTTTGTGATACTCGGCATCGTGTACTTGTATGCAGGATGTTCGCAAAACTACAAAGGCACCGCCATAAGGCGGCGCGGCGACAATGACACACGGCACGGCTCGGAGTTTCTAATAAATGTTTTTTTTTTTAAGTTTATTGTTTTGGTTAAAGGTGG
Organism: Orthonychiurus folsomi; assembly: GCA_036851895.1. Taxonomy (NCBI): domain Eukaryota; kingdom Metazoa; phylum Arthropoda; class Collembola; order Poduromorpha; family Onychiuridae; genus Orthonychiurus; species Orthonychiurus folsomi. The sequence continues at coordinate 45,309 of JAAXYW010000241.1, forward strand.
CCTCATAAGTTGGACTAGATTTCCAATCAATGCAATGCAAAGGGAAAATTATGAAGAGTGTTTTTCATGCAGATATATAATATGTAGATTTAAATGACAAATTAAACATTTAAAATATACTCAAAGTAACAAATTTATCAAATCAGATGAGGTAGCTTCTCAAAAAGCAGAATATGAGTCTTTTGCATCAAATAAAATGTAATGTTGCTTTATTTGAAGGGAAATAACAAAACATGAAAACTCAGATTTTTTATTTCATGAGGCTCCGGTGATTAACCTCAACAACGTATGAAGTCCCTGAACAACTGATATTGAAATAATTTGGTGTATAATGCACATTTGTAAATGCAGGAAGCGTCGTAGAAAGAATTCGTCATTTAAAATATAGACGAAATTTAATTGCATCCCCGGATTTCTTTCCCGTCTCATTTTTCAGACCCTCAAAAAACACCCTTGCGTTGGCCCGGACATGCCGTCCGTCCGTCCCGTTCAACGTACGTTGTTATGAGTGTCAAAAGGGCGTCGTGCCGTGCCGTAAATTGTCTCCATCCAAACAACAAATCCTTTGGCTTTAAAAACTTAGGGACAGTTTAAGCCTCCAAAACCAACAACCACATGCCGAACGGGTCCCTACGTCCATGTAACTTAATGATCTCTTTGAAGATGCTAAACCCATCCCTATTTTCTGAGAATGAAATTGGAGTTGGTCAAAAACAAAGGGATTTCCAGTTCAAGTCAAAAGTCAAATCATGAGGGGGTCTCTTCAGAGCAGGAAGTCAGTTAGTGGAGTCTGTCCCAGGTCAAGGGGCCACGCCTTTTTCGTTTCGTCTCAAAAAATATCTGTGGATCCCATCCCAACTGCACGTGCATCTTTTTTTCCATTACATTACAAACACGTACGTACACATCTGTCCAATCCACACCACAAAATCCTCGTATCGTATCGTATGTACCCAATTTGACTTTGGCCCTGACAAATGACCCAACTCAAAAATGAAGTGAGTGGTCTATTGATTTAATACAAAACTCATCATCTTTCCACCTCAGATCGATTTCAATTTGCAAGTGGACAAAGTCCCGTCGTCCGTCCGTCCGTGTCCATCCCCCTTTATTATTTGCCGACGTGTCCGTACCATACGGGACGGGAAATGACATGTTAACATGCATGGATATGCATATGGTGGGGAGATAACTTCGGTGGTGACAATCAAGTGTGGTCACCGTCCCGACTACCTGAAGGGTCATATATTTCCCGTGAAGTGTCACTCACACACCGTCCGACTCCCAGGGACGAGTTAATATTCCCATTCATTACCCGTCCGTCCTTCACTACTCCATTATTAGGAGTCAAAAGTCCGGAACTTGGATGAAACGAACGGAACTTTTGACGGCATGTAGCACTGAATGTGGATTGAAAAAGGTGTCATTATGGAAATGTCATTTGTGGATTTAGGAAATGTCAATTTCTCGTTTTAACTAATTTTTTGAAGGCTCCTACCGCGCCCGGGAGGACTAAGGCGGATTAATTTGTAGGAAGATTTAAGGTATACCTTAGGAAGATTAAGGGATTGCATTGCGTGCATTGCCCATGACGTGCTTAGATCCACATACGTACGTAGTATGCGTGTGACTGTGATCTGGTAAAGGTGTCAAATGCATACGACATTGTTCGAAATTAACTGATGTAAGTGTGTGTATTATATTGTATTGCGTGTGTCATGGGTATGGACAAATTGAAGGGAAAGTGAGAGGATTGGATGGCCTGGTGATGCATTGAGGAGTTGGATTTCTGCAATATTGCACATTTTGACAAAAGTGAGACCAACACGATGAAATTAACCCACATGTTTTGTAATAAAAGAAACGATTACTAATTAAACACTGGAACGAACAACGCGATTGGCTGATTTGAAGATTTGGACTTAAGAAATGGAAATTTTACATTTATTTGTGTGTATTAAATCAAAAATAACAAGGAAATAAAAAGCGCCGTAATTCCGAGCCCGACCATCACATCGCTCATATTTGTGCAACGCATTCGACAAATCATGATACAACTATTTAGTATTAGACAACTTTAGCGTATCTACATGGTGAAATATCTTTGCATTTAAATTTACTTACCTTGATGATTAAATTTTCTAGCGACCGGCTTGCACCTCATCCTTCTGTTGTCCGCACCTCTTCTTCACTTTTCTTCAAAATTTAACCACTTTGTTTTTTAAAATTCGTAGAAATCCTCTTGTCTTTCACTCCAAAATCCCACGTACTCCTGCCCGCGCTGTTATTGCGTCCCAAAATCACTTTCTTGTCACTTCACAATTGCGTGCGACGCGACTTTACTTTCATTATTTTCTTGGGGCATGACTTTTTTTGCAAAGGTGCCAAAAATCCCTTACCAAAAGTTGTATTGTATTGTGCAACTTCTCAAATTTGCAAATTGTGTTTTACGCAAACTTTTAACATTCACTACTAAATTTTCTTAGTACTTTTCTTAAATGTTGTCAACCTGACTGACTGGAAGATGGGACAGGATCGAAAGACAGGAGCGAAGTGACTCGTTCCGAAGTGGAAGGCCCAGGTGTGAGTAGAAAAATCGCATTGCGCTCACTGCTTGCCGCGTTTTCCCGTCGCTGTACTGTCGGGGGGTGTGGAGGATGGACATTTGGATTGGAGGGATGGGACGGAGGGACTCCTCAGCTCCTCCTACATTGTCCTCCTTATCCTATCTCCGTTCCCGCCTGTCCTGGAGAGGATCCTGGGCCGCCCGAATCTTGGACAATTCCTTCCCTGGCTGGGAAATACCCGGATGTGAGAAGGGACGGATCCAGTCCTTCCAAGGATTCCCGCCGAACTGGAAGGATGTGGAGGATTTTTCTTCCCCAGTCGTCTCCGTTCGTTGTGGAGTTGAAATCAATAGGAAATTCTCGACTACGGCGCGGTATGGATGGGTGAGTTGGAAATTCTGAAGCTGCTGGATGTTTTGAAGGCAGCCTGGAGTTTCTCCAGCGACTCGTTCCAATTGGGGCGAGGATTAGAGGAATGAGAGGCGAACTTAGTATTTGGACTAGTTTGGGTGAAAAACAAAATTGCAAAGTGTAAATATAAAACGCCGAGTATTTTGTTAATTAATTAACGCCTTATTATACGCTCTTGGTCAGGTCAAGCGACGTTTTATACTCTGTTCTTGCATGCTTTCCGCTTTTTTGTGTAAACTTCCTACAAAATGTGTTTGCACACATAATAAGCACCAGTCATTTCCCTTTCAT